>NQII01000959.1:752583-780143 GCA_002778355.1 Clitarchus hookeri | reverse complement strand
GCATGTCCGCCTTCCCATGCAAATGGTCGTCTTGTAGGGCCGATCTGGCGCCGTTCCCTCCGTCACGGCTGCCAGTCCCTAAATCCTGATTGATGTCGTTCGCCTGCGAGCTTCGTTAGAGCGTGGTACGGACGAATAAAATATAGGGACGCCGCAGGCGTCAAGTTTGATGAAGGAAAAGAAAATCTAGAAAACATAAATGATGAAACTAACCTTAAATCCGAAGTGAGAAAAGAAGANGAAGGAAAAGAAAATCTAGAAAACATAAATGATGAAACTAACCTTAAATCCGAAGTGAGAAAAGAAGATGTCACACTGATAGGAAGTCCATCAACAGATAATGAAGAAAACATGCATAGTTGTAACAGTGATGAACTTCCCTATGAGTAATCTCAAGAAATAGAGGATATAGAAACTTCTCCTAATTTAAGACCACGAAGAAATAAAAACTTTGAGGCAAATTTTATTGAGTTCTCGTTGCCACAAACATATGAAGAAGCAATGAGAGGTCCACACAAGGAGAAATGGTCTAAGGCCATACAAGAAGAACTGATAGCCCTAGAAGAAAACGAAAATTTAGTTCAGAGAACACTTACTACAAAGTGGGTTTTTGCTATTAAGAGAGACGAGAATGGCCAGGCCATACGTTATAAATCTCGTTTGTGTGCACGTCGTTTTAGTCAAGTAAAAGGGGTGGACTATCAAGAAATATTCTCTCCAACCACCAGGTATGATTCAATAAGAATTATTCTTTCTATTGCAGCAAAGTATACCTTAGAAATGAAGCAATTTGATGTAAAAACCGCATTTCTTAAAGGTTATCTTGAAGCGGATATATATATATATATACCAGAAGGTGTACAGGTAAAAAGCAATTATATTTTCAAATTAAATAAGTCACTGTATTGATTAAAACAGGCATCTAGGTGTTCGAACAAAAGGTTTAGTGATTTTTTAAGGAAATATNCGAACAAAAGGTTTAGTGATTTTTTAAGGAAATATGGTTTCATACAATCTCAGGCTGAAAACTGTTTATATATAGGATTTTTTAAAGGTGTTATAGTGTTCTTAATAATTAATGTTGATGATACACTAGCAGTATCTGAGAGTAAACAAGTTATTAAAGATATAATTGATTATTTAAAAAAAGAATTTAAAATTAAATAGTTAAATTTAACATATTTTGTTGGCATGGAAATAGAGAGATCAAATAATTGTGTAATTATATGTCAAAGTAATTACATCAAGCAAGTAATTAAAAAGTTTTCTATGCGTAATGCAATCACTGTAAGTAATCTAGCAGATATAAATGTTATTATCACAAAGAATGTAGATCAGGGATGGCGAACCAATGGCACGCGTGCCATTGATGGCACGCGAAACAATATTTTGGGCACGCCACGCCACGGATCAAAAGGTTTGCATTTTAGTTTAAAATAACAAAGTTCACTATGACGTATTGATGCATTCTGCATCCCGAGATATATTTTTCCGTCAGCAGGCACACACTGTCGAAACTCGCAACGACAAGGAAACGCGAACAGCCGCCATAAACCAGCTAAGGGTTCGGCGAGCGTGCCAGAAGAATGACGCCAGGATTCCGCCGCGACGAGAAGGCACAGCCTCTCGCAGCTGCGTCGAAAACGTTAAAAGGTTTCACAGCCCACAGCTGCATTTCTCTCGCAGGCTGGCTACTGCCAAAAACCAGCTAATAGCTTTGGCGAGCGTGCTGGAACAATAACACCAGAATTCCGGGAAGGAAGGAACAAGTGTGTCTCGCAGCAGAAAGGGGGACGCTAAGCCCTATACAACTGGGGCCGGGTATCCCACTCGAGCACATGGTGGGCGAAAGCCATAAAACTTTAATGCCAAAATCGCCGGCGCTGCTGAGACCACGTGCAGATAGCCGCAGCACCGAACACGTGTTTACGACCAAGGGCGCGGCGTTCAGCCCCCAGCCACGTGCGAGATGAGGCNGATATATTTTTCCGTCAGCAGGCACACACTGTCGAAACTCGCAACGACAAGGAAACGCGAACAGCCGTCATAAACCAGCTAAGGGTTCGGCGAGCGTGCCAGAAGAATGACGCCAGGATTCCGGGCGCTGCTCTTCCGTGTCGCTCTCGCAGCTGCGTCGAAAACGTTAAAAGGTTTCACAGCCCGCAGCTGCATTTCTCTCGCAGGCTGGCTACTGCCAAAAACCAGCTAATAGCTTTGGCGAGCGTGCTGGAACAATAACACCAGAATTCCGGGAAGGAAGGAACACGTGTGTCTCGCAGCGGAAAGGGGGACGCTAAGCCCTATACAACTGGGGCCGGGTATCCCACTCGAGCACGTGGTGGGCGAAGCCATAAAACTTTAATGCCAAAATCGCCGGCGCCGCTGAGACCACGTGCGGATAGCCGCAGCGCCGAACACGTGTTTACGACCAAGGGCGCGGCGTTCAGCCCCCAGCCACGTGCGAGATGAGGCGTTTTAATATGGCTAACGGGCTAATAAAACGGCGGAGGAGCAGACGAGAAGAGGTCAGTTCTACCACAGACGCGGAGGGAGTGAGTCGGCGTACGCGAGTCGAGGAAAGAGGAGTGGAGCCGGGAGGAGTGGAGTTCGAGAGAAGGCATCACGACGCCAAGACCAATCTGCGAGGAACTGTCGCAGCCTCCCGACGAGGTGACGAAGCAGCCCCGAGTTCGACACCGGAGCGGAGTCAGCCCCAGCCGAGAGACGAACCAGCGCCTCGAGACAAGCTAAGTAGAGACATGCAGCAAGTGTGAAGAACCTTGTTAAGCGAAAAATAAAACGACATACGTGAACTCTCAAGGAAGTTCAAATTCATTTGGTAAATTTGAACTACGAACAGTAGTGTCAACATATTTACACGCCCTATCACTGAGGACTAGCATCCATTGCTGGCGCCCTACGCAGAGAGCAGATACAGACTTATACGCCATAGCGCAAATAGGGAGGTATCAGTATTATATTAGGAACGAACGCGCGCGAGTGATCCTACGGACCTACGCTAAGGAGTGAACGGGTGCGGTGCGCGGGGCGGCGGGCGGAAAGCGCGCTCGTTTGTTATTGTCTTGCCTTAGTTACGTCGTGGACTACAATTGCTAATGACGCATAGTTTGTTGACGTTTTCGTTCGTTCAATTTCGTTGACACAACTGTATTTTAAAGTTGATTTTTAACTATTATTTACCATGGCTAGTTCAGCAAAAAAACAAAAAGGGCAAGATAGTAAGTGTAATAGAGAATTTCAAACTTGGTGGACTGAAAAATATGGCATGATAAGTAAAGGCGACAAAGCGGTGTGTGTTTTATGTTCTGGTACAGTGGTATGTAGAACATCGTCTGTAAAACGGCATTTTGAAACAAATCACAAATCTCTTAGTCAAAAAAGCGAACCAGTGCAAAAGGAATTAATTGCAAGTGCAATGAAAGACAGAAATAAACAGTCAACGTCTATGATTAAATATGTTGGCAAAAATTGTCATACGAGCGCGGCAAGTTACTCGGCTGCAAATGTCATTGCTCGGCATAGTAAACCTTTTCAAGATGGAGAGTTTTTGAAGGAAGCCTGGTTAGCATGCGCGCCCTCACTTTTTGATGATTTCGATAATAAAGATAAGATAATTCAGCGCATTAAAGATACTCCTCTATCTAGAAATACAATAAAGGAAAGAATCTTAAAACTGGCCGAAAATATAACAGATCAACAAAAAATTGACATTAACTCCGCTCCTTTTATATCGCTATGCATTGACGAAAGTACTGACATTACTAAATCTGCACGTTTAGCTGTTTTTGCTCGATATTGCGTAGGAAACATCATTAAGGAAGAATTAATTGCGATAACATCGTTGCTAACAACTACAAAGGGCACAGATATTTGTACGGCTGTTAAAAATTCGCTTGCTGAGAAAGAAATTGATTTTAAAAAAATTGTTTCAGTCACAACTGATGGTGCTCCAAGTATGGTGGGCAAAAAAAATGGTTTCATAAGTTTATTTCAAACAGACGTAGGACATTCGATTCTTGAATTCCACTGCATAATTCACCAACAAGCCTTGTGTGCTAAGAGTGGTTTAACATCTCTTGATAAGGTAATGGCGGTAGTCACAAAAATAGTCAACCTCATATCGTCGCACGCTTTAAATAAGCGAAAGTTTGATGCTTTGTTGAATGAAGTCAACTCGGTATATAATGGCTTACTGATGTATAATAATGTTCGCTGGCTGAGCCGCGGGAACGTACTTCAAAGATTTGTTGACTGCTTGGAAGAAATCAGACTGTTTGTGCAAAATGAGGGAAAAATTGAACAATACCCAGAGTTGTTGGATGTTATGTGGCTTTCAAAATTGATGTTTTTTACAGACATATGCCAACATTTCAATGAATTGAACGTAAAGCTTCAAGGCACAAATAAAACAATTATCGTCATGATAGATCTCATTCGCGCTTTTGATGCTAAACTACATGTTTTCAGGAACGATATTACTACAAAAAACTACAAGTATTTCCCAAACTTGAAAAAAAATTTCAACCATTTAGATATACATGAGAAACCAGGTGGAGAAGTAACTGAAGAATTTATTTCTGTAATTGATTCTTCAATCAAGGGATTCTCAGCGAGATTTTCTCAGTTCAGAGAATTATCGGAAACACTAAAGTTTATTATGTACCCTGATGTGACTTCATTTGATAAACTGAATTTGTCCCCATTCGACTGGTTGGAAATTGAAGAATTTGAAATGCAGCTGATTGATTTCCAGTCTAGTTCAATATGGATTCAAAAATGTATTGAAGCAAGGAAAGAGTTGGAATTAATTGAAACAGAAAGATTGTCAAGCAATATAAGTAAAAATGCCAGTATCAAAATTTTGGAAACATGGAATTCGTTTCCAGACACATTTAACTGTTTGAAGAAGCTGGCTCGTGCTATTTTAACCATATTTTCATCTACCTATGCCTGCGAGTCATTATTTTCAGAGATGAATAACATTAAAGACTCGCTTAGAAACCGTTTGACAGATGACTCCAGTTCAGCATGCATTCTGCTAAAAGTAACATCTTACAACACTAATATAAATTATTTGTCATCTAATCTGCAACAACAGAAGTCACACTAATGTAATTTGAATTATGCGTACAACTGAAACATTTATTATTTGACATTGCAAAATGTATTTTTGGTAGTAAATAAAGAGTTTTGAATAGATAGTGTTTAGTATTATTATTTTTCTAATAATCACTAAGTAAAAATTATCTGACGGCACGTCTATGGCCTCATCGAACATTTCTTTAGAAAAAATGGCACGCTGATACATAAAGGTTCGCCACCCCTGATGTAGATGAAATAGTTCCAAGTTTTTCATACAGAGAAGCTATCGGGTCATTGTTATTTTTGTGTTCCGTTTCAAGGCCTGATATATCATTTGCTGTNGAAGCTATCGGGTCATTGTTATTTTTGTGTTCCGTTTCAAGGCCTGATATATCATTTGCTGTGAATGTTTTGAGCATATATGTTAATAACCTTACTCAACAGCATATACGAAAATGCTGTTAAACGTGTAATAAGATACTTTATTGATAATAAAGAGTATTGTATTAAATATGGATAAAGCAGTGATCTAATAGGATATTCAGGTTTAGACTTTGCAGGGGATTTTGATACCCGTAGGTCTACTACAGGTAACATTTTTCAAATGAATGGAGGACCAATCACTTGGTGCAGTCAAAAACCAAAGACCATTGCTCTCTCAACTACTGAAGCAGAATTTGTAGCTGCCTGTGAAGCGGCAAAATAAATACAGTGGTTGAAACAATTATTGTCAGAGTTAGGTGAGAATTATAAATGTATTACACTATGTGTTGATAATCAGAGTTCTATTAAACTAATTAAAAACCCTTTTTATCATAATAGAACCAAGCATATAGATGTCAAACATAATTTTGTAAGGGAAACGGTGAAGCTAGGCTTAGTAAAAATCGAGTATGTATCAAGTAAAAATCAATTATCGGACATGTTNTTGTAAGGGAAACGGTGAAGCTAGGCTTAGTAAAAATCGAGTATGTATCAAGTAAAAATCAATTATCGGACATGTTAACTAAGGCCTTGCCCACTCAATCTATTGCATATCTGAGAAATCGTTTTTGGTATTGCAAGTATTTTTTTTTTAACTAGTAATGTAAAAATTTTTGTGGGAGTGTTAAATACAATAGTTTAATATTTTGTATTGTTTGAAAACAAATTGTTTAGTTGGCATAATTGTCATCTGTTTGGTTGGTATAATTTTCACTAGGCAACGCCACTGTAAAGCAGCGCCTTTTTTTTAGTACAATTGTGTCTTTCTTGCTGTATCATTGTTATNTTGTAAGGGAAACGGTGAAGCTAGGCTTAGTAAAAATCGAGTATGTATCAAGTAAAAATCAATTATCGGACATGTTTTTTTTAACTAGTAATGTAAAAATTTTTGTGGGAGTGTTAAATACAATAGTTTAATATTTTGTATTGTTTGAAAACAAATTGTTTAGTTGGCATAATTGTCATCTGTTTGGTTGGTATAATTGTCACTAGGCAACGCCACTGTAAAGCAGCGCCTTTTTTTTAGTACAATTGTGTCTTTCTTGCTGTATCATTGTTATAGTGTTGTGAATAAAACGTTTATACTAGAAATCTCAAGTTTTATTACAGGAGAAACCTATAAACCTCAACATGAACAATATTCATTCATCCTGCAGGAGGTTTAGCAGTACTTTTTTTTCATAAATTGTTCAATCAAAAAATGTTTTTCCCACCGGTTTTTTAAGTTATTTATAACTACATACCAATTTCCTTTTTGTTGTTTTCTCTTATTATCCAACAATTTGCCCAAAGTCGCATTGTTGGCCAATTAAAAAAAAATTCCCTTCTCGATATCATTAGCTGCCACTTGACACTTTGCAGTACTCATATCTATGCGTGATTTCAGCCAGGGACTTTGCTCGAACTGCAGCACACAGTGAATTTTCGTGATTTCCAATCCATGTTCTAGGGCCTTATTCAGGTTGTGGTAATGGATGATTTAATTTTTCTTGACTTCCTGGGTCGTCATAAGATTTGGCTGTTTCAAGCCAGGTGGGAACTGTTTGACAGGTAGGAACGGCATATCACAGTGTTCCCTGAGGTGTACCTCTAGGATGTAACCCGTCGCCCCATTGTAAGGTATGTAAATGAGATCGATATTTGTGTCATCCCTCCTGAAATTACGAATGGGCAGTGGCATTGACATGGCCCAGCCGAGCAGGTTATTAGCATCGAGGTACTGTAGGTAGGGGGAAGGCTTCTTGGGATCGAACGATTTGGGTGTGTAGGTGTTCGCCAACGCATGACATTTCACACACTGGGCCAGACCAACACGGATCACTTTCTCGACGAACACGTGCTTGTCATAGTCAGTGAACAATTCTAGCTCAACCCCTGTTATTTGAAACATGGCACCGAAAGCGAAACCCGGCATGCTGATATAGTGAACGTAGTCAAAACCATATGAGTAATAACAAAAATTCCTGTCATTTTCGGAAACATCAGCCAGGAGGACATGTGTCTTCCAGTACAGGTCATAATACTTTCCCCGGTACGTGCAGCCAAAATATTGCCAGATGGTCAGGGCATAAGCGCTATTCCTCATTGTTGATCATATAGCCTGTAAGCCGGTTGTAAAAAGCCTCTTTTGTTGGCATGTGCTGATCATCCAACCTGGCCCACGAATCAACATAATCATATGGGAACATGCATGTATGCATTACAAGAGTCAGTTGGCTGGAACTAAAGCATTTTGCAGTGTTATTATATTTTGCAGGTGGTAAAAACTTGGCCAGGAAAGTTATACTTCAAGCTATGAACCTCAATATGTGGACAAAATGAATGGAAAAACGATCACCCAGCTTCTTGGAGAAGGTTATAAATTTTTCACTTGTATAGGGAATGACGAAGATATTTTTCATTTTGTGGCCTAGTTGTCTAACGATAAAATTCTTGTCATAATATAGATTATGAAAGAAAATGCCGGGGCTCTTGGGGAAGCTGGTGCAAGCAGGCCCAATGTACTGCCTGGTGAAGTGGTCATGGTCACGCACCTTGTAATTTTCGCGCGTGCATGGAGCAGCGCGATAGCAGCATCTCGTCGCTCAGGCAAAGCCGATCTTTTATGTGGTAATGGAGGCCCCATTGGCTTTGAAGTGGCGTAAATATATTTGTGCGCATTACCGATTTCTTCTATCGCTTCCTTTAAGTGCTTCTACACATCCGTCCCCCTATCCAATACTGGTTATTTTGGCAGTGACTAGGTAGTCATAACCGAATATTGCCTGAGTGTTCACATAAACAACGATCGGTAATTTATTAATGTGTTGGTAAATTTAAAATTTTTAGTACTGGTGTCTTACCATCCTTCCCCGTCTGTGGGATGTTGATTCTCACTGAGGCAGTTTCCTTAGAGTATTTATCACGTTCTTCTAAACACTTCTGCCACGAGAGTCCAGAATTTCATGGCAAATCATGATAAAATGTGAAGAATCACTTTCATGTGTAGATTTCACCAAGATGAGTCGTCATCTGTGATCTCACTAGCCGGGAATAAGTTTTTACACTACAATAGTGGCCATTTTACTCTGCGGTCAGCAGTAGCAGCAGGTCAAAGTGTTTAGACTTATCTTCCTCCACAACATATACGGGCACAATCTTCTCCTCGGCATTGAGCGAGTACACATTGACCAGAACATCAGGGTGGTTCTTCTCGGAAATTTTCATTTGTCGCAGTGGTGTCGTGAATTCTAGTTCAGAAATGTCAAATTTAAATTCCAGTTCGTGATAACGGTTGTCGTCTCGCTCTGGGTGTTCGCCTTCACATATCTGGCTAAAGTCGCCAATTGAAATCTCAAATGGACATTGGTGTTTAATGGGTTTAAGACAGCCTTCCTGTTTCTAATCGTATCTGGCAGGTCGATGTAAGACGAGGCATTTAGTGGTTCCAGCTTTTTAAATCCTAGTTGCAGGTGATTAACTTTCGACAGAGTCCACCCCGAACCACGCACTGTGTACATTTCTACCTCTTNTATACGACATTTCTATTTCGTCAGTCTCACACACATGTATATTCGCAGTATTGAATGCTGTTTTGTCCATTCCTTCGTCGAAAGAATTCAGTTTCGTATATTCACACTCTAGCTACATGTTAAATTTTATTGGGCCCTGCCCCTGTACTTCTTCGGTGAGTTGCTCAATTGTATATTAATTGTGGGAGCCTTAAAACTACATATATTTTGACGAACCATCCATTTTTGGAGTGATGTTATGTCTATAGATTGTGCTATTAAACAGTTTCAGCCTCCACATAAACATTTGTCATTAACATTCCCAGAACCTGCTACGATTCTTGGGTGTGATGATCGATGAAACGTTGGTGGATGCTCATCCTGAACCCTTGGTGCTGTGGGAAGTACACTCATACACTGCGACAAAGGAGACTCTGCAAAAAGGATTTTGGCAGGTGTAGGTCCTACAACTACACAGGTTTTTGCATTTCACAGCAAGCTATCGAATATAACATTTTAAACTTTGCAATCCCTGGACTTATGTACCACCTGATCTGCATTGCTTGTGCAGCCTTACTTTTCATGCCTTCGAGCACCGTGGTTCAACACGAATGTTTCATTGCAGAAGAGACATGGCTAAAGGTGTAAATGCCCAGTAGGTGGTGCCGATATAGTTGAAGATGCTGAGTAGGGTACCACGAATATTATCGACGACGAAGTAGGCAGCTCGGCTGGAGCCAGCTATGATACAGCTGAAGAAGATTTCGGGACACAGTTAGCAGGCACCCCATTAAATGCACGCCTCACCTTGATATCTGCAGGACAAATAAAAAATACAGAATTAATACTTCTGGTAGCTCACTGAACAGAATGGTAAGAAGTTCAGGAGAGAGATGACAATATATCACCTGTCGCATCAGATGAAGAACTGACGCAATGCTTGAATATGCCCGCCTTATATACCCGCAGAACCCGAGATGTCATGTGTCCAACAGCCAATCACGAGTGAGCAATGTAATCTCATTATTTTTCCTCCTCAGCTCTGTCTAGGAGGAAATGATGAAAACTCGAGTTACCAGCACACTCTTGCACGACATGATGGAAACCACAGCTAGTGTACCATAAATTGAGGAATAAAATTGAGGAAATAATAAAACTTTATGTCCCAAACCTTTTAATACATGAAACATACTATGAATTAAAATTACATAAAAAGGAATGAAAATAAATTATTATTATTCAACATACTATATGCCTAATAAACCAATATGGCTACCATAAATATATAAAATATGCTTGAAAGGTTAGTGGTCATAACTGCTGTGCACCTTCGGGTATGTTCGACAATCCCGAGACAAAGGCTTCCTAGCACCCCGTGAGTCGAGCCGAAGACAGAAGAGCAGTTTCGAGTCGAACCGAACACTGCCGAGCAGTTCCGAGTCGAAATGAAGACTACCAAGCAGTCCAGAGTCTTCACACCAGCCACAGCCACACAGCCGCCCACTTAAATATATTGTCCCAGAAGGCCCATAATTATTGTACTATTATGATAATTTATATTAAAATAAAAATGTTCTGCTACTCGAATGTCGCTGTCAAGTTGTCATGATTTGACAACTGAGTGATTTTTGATCTTTTCTCTACACTCTTTTAGCAATAACGGTATTGTCTTCAGTTTATTTACCCTTATTATTAATTATTGTATAGATATTTAAATCCAGCGGATATATCTCTAAATTTGCAGAAAAACGTAAAATATTTTCTTTACAAATGTGACATATTTAGGAATTTTAAAATTCTTCTTCCTACTCAGTTATGTATTTCATATTGAGGGTTATGTCATAATTTTTTTAAATTTCTTGCAACCCTTTCTTTAAAATTTTGATGAATAATTTTGGTGCATCTTAACAAATATACTCCATCATTTTTTATTTACGTCTTTACCATATTTAATCTAATATATATAATTCTCCCGTCACAGTGTTAGTCACTGAACTCCTCCGAAACGGCTGGACCGATTATTATGAAAATTTTATGTATACTCGGTAGGTCTGAGAATAGATTTATATCTATTTTTTACACCCCTAAGTAATAAGGGTGGCCACCCCCAAACAATTTTTTTTTATTGTTTGAACAAAATTTTTATTTTTTATTTTTTTATGATGTGGCATCAAAAAATACATACCCTCCTAAATTTTCACCCTTCTACCACCAACCCTTATTTTTTTATAGCGATATTAGTAATTTAATAAATTTTACCCTAGGTCGATAACTGATCAATTATCATCGATCATTTATCGATCTAGGTTACAATTTATTCCCACCAGGTGTCTCCCAGTGACACAGCACGGAGTAGCCGGTCTCCACTTTCTCTCACACAATAACCTTTCTCTTATTCATTTGTGCTCAGATCGTAGTAGTGACGTGTTTACAATTATATTTTCAATAATTAAGTGTACTTCTTAATTAACTTTATTATTGATCACGAAGCTGTAATTGTTTGTATTTCCATTTTATTAATATTTATTAAATTATCTAATATATAAGTGTAGTTCCCACGTTCAGTTATTTAATTAATTTTATATAACCTCAACAGTACTCAACATGTGTCACGAGCACGTGTTATATAATAAACAAATTTGTTTATTATATTATACTAGAAATACTTTTTATGGCAAAACAACGTTTGCCGGGTCAGCTAGTATAATAATAAAAGCTCTCTGGTTCATGCGCCTGATATATTATTACATAAGATTTTTCAGGGTTTGGTTCACGTGTGTCCATATTTCTTATCAAACATGCCAAATCTGCAGCACTTACAGATTAATTAATGAATGTTCATAATTATTGAACATAAAATATTTTCTCTATAGTATGGCGTATCTTTTTTTATTGCTCAATTGTATAAAGAATTTCTTTATGGTTATTTAATTTTCTTCATAGTAAAATATACTTAAACATCGGTCACTAGAAAATCATTCATCATTATGCTTAATATTTTGTATTTAAGTTAACTTAGATAAATCGTTGATCCAACTGTAATGGCTATTTTTTTTCATATGTAAGGTATAGTCAATTTATGGCCATATCTCTTTTGTTGTTTACTATAATTATGAAGTAAAAAAAATTATTTCATTAAGATTATATACATTAATGAAAAAGTTAACTTATTTCTCAAATTAAGGTACGTCATCAATTTTCACTGGTATTTTTATACTTTCGATGGCTTTGTCAATTTCTGGAATGACATTTTTATTCTATGAATGTTATTTGTGGATTTTCGTGCGGTGTATATAAAGCTGATTACATGGAATAAATAACCATTTTTAATCATTTTTTACTTTGAAAACATTGTTCTTTGTTTTAATTTTGTCTGTTATTTGTATGTATAATGATCCTTTCAACGAATTGTATTTATTAAGACAAATTTTTAAATTATTATTTGTTGACTGTAATGACCATCCAGAGCCTCAGGCTTCAAATACACTCACTTTAGTAACAATTTCGCGGAAAATTATTTACAGTTCACTATATATTTGATGGACTGTAAGTTATTGAACTTCTTATTCTAAAATATATTTCCAATGCATTGCCCTTATTTTTAATTTAACCATTAATAGTCCAGTCAACCGGTACTCAAAAGAGGTGTTTTCAGGAAAAAATTCCGGAAGTTTTTTTCTCACCGGTTCTATATGGTTTTTGGGGGCTGAATCCGAATTTCATGTTTGGGCCCTCGAGGGTGGTGAGTTTCACAAGAAAAACGCAAAAAAACGTAAAAATTTCCTAATTTTTCTAGTTTTTGGCTTATATCTCCAAAATTATGCGTTTAATCGAAAATACCATTCTATACAAAATTAAGGTAGACCAATTTTCCTATAAAATGCATTTTTGAAATTTAAATTTCTCATAAAGGGGGTCACTCAGTAAAGCTCGATGTAGGATGGCGTATTATTAGCCCTCAGCCAAAACGAGAGGAATGCCCTCCTAAAACGCGACGGCGCGATGTTCCCTTCTTTTATGAAAGCTTAGATGAAGAATGAATTAGGTAAATAAAAAGTAAAATAATTCAGGAGAAATGACTTTTCACGTGACTGAGTATGAATGTATGAACACTTTCAGGACAGCTGGCACTAGTCATTACCACTAATGGCGCGGCCATTACCCATTAGGGGTATTCCCGTTTTCGTTCGGTCACGTTATATGTTGCTAGTCACAATCCGTCCTTCAGAGCCCCTTCCCCCAACCCCTTTTTTGGGGAGGAGGAGCCCCTCTTAGCCGACCTGCTCTTGTATTGAGTTAGTTTGCTTAGAATCACCAACGCGTCGTGGTAAAATCTTATGTGATCTTGTGTTTTCAGTGTTCAGTGCGTGCATAATGCCTCGTCCGGAATGTGTCCTTTGTGATAAGCTGTTAGAAGAAGGGGCACAGACGAGTGTTGTGAAAGAAAAGGGATTGAAATCTTTCATTGATGCCAGTAGGAAGAGACAGGATGTTAAAGTTGTTGTATTAAAGAGGATTACACAAATTGAAATCCATGACAACTGCAGGAAGAGTACGTGAAAGAAAAGTCAATTGCTGCTTATTTGATGAGGAGGGCTCAAGAGAAACCTGCATCACAACAACTGCGTTCATCTATCCCTGAATTTGTTTTCTAAATGCATTGTTTTCTGTGCAGAGAGGAGGTTCCACCAGACTATGCGAAGAAACAAATAAGAAAGCTTCTCTCAAGACGCAATCTGGTATACCCTGTGAGGAAATTATCTGTCAGAGAAAATGTTCTTAGACTCGCGAAAAATCGTAATGATGACTTTGGACGTTTTATANTGTGAGGAAATTATCTGTCAGAGAAAATGTTCTTAGACTCGCGAAAAATCGTAATGATGACTTTGGACGTTTTATAGTACGCCGTGTAGAGACAGTTAACGACTTGGTAGCAGCTGATGCACAGTATCATTTTATATGCATGAAAACTCTACACCAGTCCCCACAACAGACAAGGACACACACTGTAGGCAGACCCCTTACAGATGAGATGGATGCTGCTATGCAANTGTGAGGAAATTATCTGTCAGAGAAAATGTTCTTAGACTCGCGAAAAATCGTAATGATGACTTTGGACGTTTTATATTACGCCGTGTAGAGACAGTTAACGACTTGGTAGCAGCTGATGCACAGTATCATTTTATTANCACAGTATCATTTTCTATGCATGAAAACTCTGCACCAGTCCCCACAACAGACAAGGACACACACTGTAGGCAGACCCCTTACAGATGAGATGGATGCTGCTATGCAATCAATTTACTGTTTTCTAGAAAAAAAGTAATGAGGAATGTCAATTCACAATAGACGAATTGATGAATGAGATTATGGGTGATTTTCGTCCTCATCCAAAGACAGTTACAACAAACCTCATTGAAAAAAGTATGCGACGATATATTGGTTACATCAGGTAAACCTTATGTTGTGTGTTTCAAGGCCACTGGACACAAAATTATTAGTGATTCCTGGTTTCGAGAGGTTGAGAAACTGCCACAAAAAGAAGAAAGGCTTCGAATAGTTAAAACGGCCGCTGCCATTGTTGTTGAGGATATAAGATCCCAAGTATATAACGTGACTGAATACCCCCATCAGATAGGTTTCTAGAAGGAAATTAGGATCTCATTCCTGAGACTGTTCGAGCTTTTACAGACACCGTGGTGGTGAGCAAGAAGCAAGCAAATCTTGAGAAGTGGAGGAAAATATCAATAGCGATTGAATATAGCTTAATTTGCGCTGTGCGGCCTCTGACATTCCTGTCTCCTCTTCAAATCGGCTTGGCAGCATTTTTATACAAGGAATATGGTTCTCGAAAATTGATTGATGTGCTGTCATCCCTGGGATTTTGTTCATCTTACAACGAAGTAACACGATTTTAAATATCGTCAATAGTGCGCCCTCCTCTGGCTGTTGAGAAACAAGCACTTTCCCAAATGGTGTATGACAATGCCGACTTCAACATTCAAACTATTGATGGACATAACACTTTTCACGCAATGGGGGGCGTCCAATTTGTCACCCCCAAAAAGTGCAATAGTCTCAGGTCAAAAAATTGCACGATTGAAGGGTATACCATCAGTACAAATTGTTGGAACTGTCGTAGCTGTTCAACTGAAACATATTGAGAGGAAAAATGAGGTTGGCTTATCCGAAATTCAGATCAACGACCTAAGTACATCGTTCCCTCACACTGACACAGTTGTTCCATTAGTGCCTCTCCTGCTGTGACTGTACAGCAAATATAAAGACCTTCCAGGCATTTGTGGGTGGAATGGGTTCTTGCAAGAGGTGACAAGAGAAGTACCGTATCAAACGACGTTCATCGATTGCCAGCCGTTCATCAACGCTCGTTCGAGTGATTATGATACAATCTACACAGCATTGTTGAGTGCTGTAGAAAAAACACAATCATTGGGGCAGAAAACCACTTTTGTCACATTTCATCAACCTCTTTACCTCAAGGCACGAGATGTTATTGCGAGTCATGTGGGAGACCCTGAACTGCCTAATGTGCTCATAAGGCTAGGAGGGTTTCATTTGTTAATGTCATTCATGGGGGTGGTGGGTTTCATCATGGAAGGGAGAACCCTGACAGAACTTTTCAATACAATGTACCCAGTCAACAGTACTGAGAAGATTATGACTGGACATGCTTATGGTGGGGCTGTCAGAGCACACATGTTGGCTCTTACAGCTCTAGGTAAGGTGATAATGGAGTCCCTCAACTTCTCCCCCACGTTCCACTTCGAAGTTGAGCAACTTTTGTATAGTATGAATGGATATGAGCTACTGGACGCACATGAAAGAGATTATGGGAAGGAAATCGAACAAAAAATTAAAGCCCAGCTTTAACATTTCGCTAATCTCGGGCCCACTGCAAAGTTGTTGATTTAGTATTTCGAAATGATAAATTTAGCGGTGAGATTTGTTGAATCTGAGCGAATGGGCAACTGGAAACTACAACTTGAAGTCATACACAAGATGCTTCCATACTTCCACGCCAGCGGCCACTATTTATATGGCAAGTACAACCATATGTATTTGCAAGATATGCTTACATTGGAGCATTCTATGCCACCATATGAATTCAGGGCATTTACTTCGAAAGGGGGTTTCACTATTCGACGTGGTGCGGAAGATAGTAATTCTTCCAATTTTTTACAGCATTTATACAGATAATATGGAAATGATAAGTGCAAAAGAGATAGTATATTTAATAGCAGCTCTATTATAATTTTTCCTCTTCCAGAACCACCATTCATCCCCTTCCAACTTGACCAGCCCGGACCTTCTACTGCCCGAGACGACATCCCCCTGCCTGTACCACCAACGTCTGTACGCAAACGAATACGACTTCAATAACCACATCATCTTGTAAAATATTATAATAGTATGTTTCAAACTTATTTTACTTCGCCACTACTCCTCTACGAAGTTCGAGGCTATGTCTAAGTAAAATAACTAACTTCAAGAAATCTCATGTTATACATAATATGATTTCATTAAAATTCATATTTACAATAAATTCACTCAAAACAGTTGTTTTCAAGCATGAAAAGTGAAAGTAGAGCGCCGAAGAGAGATAGAAAGAGTGGAGAGGGCGCTTCTCAGCTTTGACCAGGGGGACCAAAAACTCGCCACTTTTCATCGCGCGACCCCCGTAATGAGAAATTTAAATTTCATAAATGCATTTTATACGAAATTTGATCTACTTTCATTTTAAATGAAGTGGCATTTTCGACTTAACGCATAGTTTTCGATTTATCGTGGGTGGAAGAGAGCGTTTCTCTAGTTTTTGCCAAAGAGCCAAAAAATCGGCCTTTTTCAGCGCGCTCTAGCGCCTGGATACTTCGTCAGAAAATTAAACTTGATTAATGAATTTTGTAGAAAGTTTTGTCNTTTCAGCGCGCTCTAGCGCCTGGATACTTCGTCAGAAAATTAAACTTGATTAATGAATTTTGTAGAAAGTTTTGTCTACTTTAATTTTGTATAGAAAGGTCTTTTCGATTAAACGCATAATTTCGGAGATATAAGCCAAAAACTGGAAAAATTACAACATTTTTACGTTTTTTTGCGTTTTTCTTGTGAAGCTCACCACCCTCGAGGGCGCAAACATGAAATTCAGATTCAGCACCCCGGAAAACCTATAGAACCAGTAAGAAAAAAATTTCCGGAATTTTTTCTTGGTAAAACCACCGGTTGACTGGACTATACATAATAGATTTACTTTCAGAGCAGTTATGTTATTTACTTTTGATCGTACAGTTTAACAGTATAACTCTAGAGATAATAATTTTTTTAAGTTAATTCTATATGTCCTTAAGGAAATTTATAATTGTTTTTTCTATTTATCGCATAAGTTTGTATTCTTGACTTAAAGGCAGCAGATTTCCTTCCTCTTTTCCTTTTTCCAATTATCTAATTTAATTATTTGTAATTAATTTTAGAAAATTAATTATTAAATGATACGACATTTTTGGTTATATTTTCAATCTAAAAATTTATGAAAGGATCTGATACCTTGATTATACTGTTAACGATTTGAAGAAATTTTCAAATAATAAATTGTGATATTTAGCAAAGAAATATAAAATAAATTTATTTGGAACAACAAAAATTAAGGTGATCTTTTTCTGTAGATATTTCCTTGAATGACATGTTTGAAATAAATGTAACTCTATATGTTTTGATTTCTATTTTGTATATCCTCCATTTTTAATTTTATTACTATAATCTCTTATATATTTCAGCGAATTGTTTCAAAATATTTTGTATATATATTCTTCACACATTTTATTCGCCTCGCTAAGGTCTCCCATCTCAAGTTTTTTTCTATCATATGCATGTAAATTTTTTTTAGTAAATTTTTTTTGCTTATTATTGTGCTATCGTTTATTCAAATACATTTTCGAAATACCCTCAAATGTTTATATCTATTGTGAATCTAAGAGTTTGAAAAAGAAAAATTTCTTTAGCTTCTTCGCACAATCTCCATTTTTTATTTGAGTGAATATTAAGAATATATATATATATATGTGATATATTTTTATTTCTATATGTTTGTTGAAGTGTGTATATATATATTCCACATTCCCAAAGTACTTTCTCAGGTATTTTGTTTTAATATTTTTCGTGATACATTTTTTAGTACTTTTTATATTATTAAAAATGTTATCATTAATTTTATGTTAATAATTTGATATTATCTAACATGATTTTTATTTTTTCTAATATATATTTGATAGTGTTCTTTTGAAAATTTTCACACTGCTATTGCTATTCAAAACGGACAGAATTATATTTACTGAATTAAAAAATTGCATGCAAAGAAACTACATCACCTTAAATATGAAGATGTCAAACAGCCGAGCGAACTGAATTTTGCAGTCTATGATCACAGGCCTCAATTTCTACTTGCACTCTTCTTCTCCTTTGTACGCATTTTGTTGTATAAGTTTGTTTGTACATGTGTTGCATAATGGTTAAATTTTTTCACATGAAAAAATTTTGTTTAATAGAAAAAGGTTACCTGTCTGCAATATTTTTGTATAGTATTTGTAATTTTTACTTTTTTGGGAACAAGTCAGCACATTGGATTCAAGCACAGTCAAAGGCTACATTGGTATCCATGCTTGAAGACTCCAGAGTGAAATATTTTAACTCAGATAACTTAATAGAATTACACATTACGGTGTTTGCGTTGGTGCGGAAGGGAGCGGTTGACTATGTGGTTGTTGGTAACAATGCCACTCCGAGTGAGTCCTATCCAGTTTCGAAAATGCTTAAACGTTTGCTGCCTTATTTACTGGTGAAATATCCCAATTTGAATTTTTTCTCTTTGCCAGCCATAATTGATTACTTCGACAGCTTTATCACGGTAATTGTGTTAAATGATGTTTCACAGCAGGTGTTGTTTGCTGCTTCCGTGTTTAGGGTACCTGACCCTTTCAGTCAGATTTTTGTATGGCTAAGGAGTAAAATTTTGATGAAGTACAACTCAAAAATATGAGCCTTAAATTTGCGTCCTTGGATTGTGCTGTAATGAATTTGAGATTGCAGCTGTTTGAGGAATCCCAGATAATGGGGTAGACAATACAGGCACATGTAAAGAAAGTTCAATATGAAGTGGGAGGCTCACCATATGAAGAGGAATATTTCACTCAGATGATAATTAGAAACGTGTTGCTGCAAAGCAGACTGTTTTTTTTTCATCATAGTCATCTACGTACGCACACTATATTTGTTTACCCAAGTAAAGAACAATTTTCTAGATGTTACTATAGCTCAATCTGAAGATAATGGTGAGGGATCTTGCAAATCAATTTATGTAAGCTATGCGGAAGAAGAAACCATTGAGCAAACCATAGGGTTTATAAACCATCCAGTTCCAATGCTTATATATTCCAAATTTCGAGCAACGGCCCATTAATGCAGACAAGTTATTAGGAAAAGCTAAAACTTTTAAAATATTTGCATCACCTTAAGGGTTAAATAAAAATTTTGTATCTTTTTAAGTGGTGTTGAATCTTATTTTTGTGGACAAAACGACCATATCCATATGAAATGTTCTAAGAATTTTTGCAACTATAAGTAACAATAATGTAATTAGTTTTAAATTGGAGCGACAGCACGTGTAAACATATGGTTCCGTTTTGGTTAGAAATAAAATTGAGGCTAATTATTTCATTGATTATGGAGATTCTTGCTCTTTAATTAGTCAAACATTGTTGCAGTTATATTTTAAGGAAACTGACAAAATGTTAAGTAAATGTAGTTAAAGGTGAAGATAAATGGTTTTCATTATCTCAAGGGGAATGATTTATTCTAAATTTTCGGTTGTAATTTAAGTAAGAATCGAACAATTTTCCTGAAATCATTTTCCGAGTAATGCCTTTGTCTAAGTCAAGATATTATTGTGTGGAATTTTAAGGTAAAAATCCGTGAAAGACTTAAATGTTTTTGGTATTTTATTTTGTACAGATCAGCGGTGTAACTTAATAATTAATTTAGCATCGCTGTATGTAGACTGATTGTTTATTGGAAGAGCAGTCCAAAATTATTGAGTTAATACAGTTGGAATGTCCTGAAATTGTTACTGTAAAGATAGATGATTGTACTGACTCACCTATAACATTGAAAATAAGTGATTCTGAATATGGCATCGGTTCATTGTCCTATGTTGGCTCCTAAATTAAACAAATGTAAACATGTAACTACGGTATTAAAAGGGCAGTAAGTAATTGGGTAGTTCAAAAATAACTTCAGGTCCAGCTTTTTTTGTTACCTAAAAGTAAACCTAAAACTGCTATTTCAGACTACCATTGGTATAATATTAATATATCTTGACCTATATCATTTGGTTTTCAGCACTTGGGTAATGGTCAGTATTTGCCCAGTTTGGATCTGAACTCTGCCTTTTTACAATGTGACTTACATAAGGATTATCGGGAGTTTTTGACCCTGATACAGCAAAATACCAGTGGAAAATCTTGCCTGCGAGTGTAAATTGTGATCTGCATGCCATGTAACGATTTTTGTTTCAAGTGATAGGGAAGTAGCAATATTATATTAATTCCATTGTATTTACTTTATTTCTACTTACAGTCAAACATTTCAAGATAAAGTAAAATATTTACTCTAAGTACTTCCTGCCTTGTGTGGAGTGGGTATCACTCTAGATCATGAAAAAAATCTCGTTGTCAAAGAGGTTTTTTAGATATCTTGTATTGTTATCTCAGATGGTAAACTGTTAATGAACCACTATAAAATTCACCTTGTGGTAAATTTCCCGGCCGCCAAACATTTTTTTTATTTGTTAAAATATCTTTGGGTATGGTAGTGTTTAAACCTTAATTTATTCCTGAATTTTCTGGTATTGCCAAGCTGATGAATGTTTTTATAAAGAAAGGGGTTGATATTCTCTGAGGAAAATATCGAGAAATAGATTTTCGAAAATTGAATGTAAAATTGTCATCACGCATAGTTTTAATTTTGTCACAAATTGAGAATTGTTATATTAAAGATTGATACAAATTCTTTGGCTTTGGTTAGCTGTTATTTTTGGGACGCATTTTCTAATTATTTATNCCAAACATTTTTTTTATTTGTTAAAATATCTTTGGGTATGGTAGTGTTTAAACCTTAATTTATTCCTGAATTTTCTGGTATTGCCAAGCTGATGAATGTTTTTATAAAGAAAGGGGTTGATATTCTCTGAGGAAAATATCGAGAAATAGATTTTCGAAAATTGAATGTAAAATTGTCATCACGCATAGTTTTAATTTTGTCACAAATTGAGAATTTTTATATTAAAGATTGATACAAATTCTTTGGCTTTGGTTAGCTGTTATTTTTGGGACGCATTTTCTAATTATTTATNGGGACGGAGAGTGGAGTCTCTCTCTCTCTCTCACGTACGTTGCTGTGCATGGTACAACTAAATGAGTTGTATAATACCGCAATAAATACATGGGCTCATTGTCTTTATCGGAAATTCTAACAGTATGTCTAAAAAAGACGTCGCACCATTAACATATAGTTCTCTTTGAGCCTGCTTTGGACGCTAGTCGACAGTACTGGTATCAGGCCGACCAGTTGCCGACAGTTTGTGTTTGTTGGAGAGAAATTTCGGAATCGTTAGCAGAGATAAATAGCTGGAAATGGAATTTATGTGAATAATGCAGATATGTTTACTCTATTTTAAAACTCAGTACTTTTGGAAATTAGGAAAAAGGGCGTTTTTTTATTTTCTGAACAACTTGTATTAGTTGAATCACTGGCTACCACATATCAGTGCATCTCCCTCTACTTGAGTGTAAGACAGGCATGCAGATATATCAACTAAATTATCATATCATACTATTGTCTCTGAAAGAAAATATATTTTTCGTATAAATTATTATATGATAATACGAGCAGAGGAAGCTTCAAAAGTTACAAACAGAGAAAGTGGACTAGCTTTATCTACGAACTGATTCGAAGCAAAAACTTGAAAAATAAAACTATTATTCTTCTTAAGCTGGCAAACATGATCAGTTCCGAAACCTTACAAGTGTGAGTAATAATGTTTTTACACCGAACACATAGGCCTACCATCATTGGCCTCGAAAATATTATTTCACTATCGATAATGAACCAAGCAGCTTCTCACCTGCTCGGATGCGGACATCTCTGCTGATTATGCGGCCAACGGTGTTGGATGCCACACAACGGTAAATATTGGCATGAATGTCATGTCTGTAGCCGCTGGGGTGGAACGGTAGGAAGAGAAGAGAGCCATTCTTCAGTATTTCGGTAATCTGAGGAGTGGGTCGCACAGGCTTCCCGTTGCCAGATATCCAGTATATGGTGGGATGTGGGCTTCCTCCAGCCGTGCAGTCTACACGAGCCCCGGTATCGTTAGCGAAGTCCACACGATATGCAGGCTCCTTCAAAAATGAAGGGCCTACGAATGAAGATGAAACTGGAACAAAGCCAACAAAAGACTAATACCAAGTGTATAAAAAAAATTGCAATTTAATGTATCTACTGGAAATGAAAGTAGTACTATAGTACAACAATTTAACTACAGGATATTCTTACGAAACACAAACTCAGTAAGGTTTGCTTAGGTTCACATACCCCTTGAAAACTAATAAGTTAATAAAATTGCATAAATATTTCCCCTAGCACGGGCTTCATATAGAGAATTGTGGATTGAACTACGTAAATCACCTATAAGTATTACAAAATAGAGAATTCAGGCATAATATATTATAAATGTGACACAGGGGGCACAGGCACCAGGCACCGTTCATGCGGTTATTCCGGTCACCCAACCGCCATATTGGATCCAGTTGACCTTAGACCTTGACCATGACTGTGAACCTGTGCCCGTGATCTTGAATGACCATGAATCCCAAAAAATTGAAAAAATTGCAGAAAAATTATAAAATTTCAAAAAATTATAAATTATAATATAAAAATATTTAAAGATGTACATGTGGGAAGTCCAGGGATCTATGACAGGTGGCTCAACTAAGCTCCCGACATGACTGGCCCTCGCCAGGTCGACCTGTGTCATCTCGTCAGCCAAGTTAGAAGTCGGTGACCTTGACCTTGACCTTCAACCTTGTCCCCGATGACCTTGAAACGAAAAATTTCACAAAAAATTTATATTAAATTATTTTTAATATTAAAAATTGCAAAAAAAATTCCAAAAATCCCAAAAAAACTTGACAATTGACTTATGACCCTTGACCCAAGACCAAAGACCCAAACCTCAAGATCCAATACACAAGACTCAAGACTCGAGACCCACTACTCAAATCGCAAAACTCAAGACCCTTGACCGCAAGACTCTTGACCCAAGACTCAATACCCTTTACCAAGACCATTGACCAATAACGTTAAACCCAAAAAATAGAAGAAAATCCTAAAAATTAAAAAAAAATCTTTAAATTCTTTAAAAAATCCAAAAAGTTCCAAAAATTCCCTTAACAATACTGAAATTAAACAATAAAAAAATTACAATTTCGAATGTTTGGAAAAAACGGGACCCGGAGCAGAAGCCGACATTACGTCCTGTGATTTTGGTATTTTGGCTGCCATGATATGTCACCCAACTGCCATATTGAATCCAAGTGATATTGAACTTGTCGCTTAAACGTGACCCCATGACCTTTTATGACATTGAACACAAAAAATCTCCAGAAGAATTAACAACATCCAAAAATTTATAAAAACTTACATTTCCGGAGGTTCCCTCAGCACCACATCCAGCAGACGACTGACCCTTGCTAGTGTTTTGCATTGATTTATTAGTCGATTCCCCTCAAATCCCACCACCAGTGTTTCTCATTGGTTGATTACTTGTACTCATCCTCCCCCTCCTCTATCACCTAAGTATTCCTTATTGGTTGATAACTCATGCTCGTTCGACCCGCCACCAATGTTTCTCATTGGTTAATTAGTCGACAGGTTTCCATCTCCCTCAACTTTACTCATTTCCTCGTATGCAGCCAACTTGTTTTTTCGTGTGTCATTTTTTTTTAATTTACCACACCTAGGTGATGCTAGTGTAATAATTATCGATTTCTTCGCCAAAGAAGATGTCGATTTAGCCACCATGTTGGTTGTTGACCTTGACGTTACCCAATGACATTGAACTCGAAAAATCGCAGCCCATGCAATTGTCACTTACTAGCTGATCACAACAAGGGACCAAACTGACTAACAATACTAATAAACGCACACAAGACCGACTCCACATGAGACTAACTCCATCAAAGACTGGTTCCTGAGGAAACTGACTTAGCCCAAGGCTAGCTTCTGACAAGATCATTTCATACAAAACAGGATAGATCAACCTGCCATACCACCCACCTATATACTCTGTCTCATATAAGTTGGCCAGACTCTGACAGATCTGCGAAAGTAGCGCCACTGTTTACTTCTGACTACGTATTCTTCCGCCATCAGCCGATCGGCTACATGGAAACGAAGTTGTTTATTTTCATGCTGTCATCATCAGCCGATCCTCTTGTCAATGTACAGTTCGTAAGACATTTTAGGCAAACTTGCTACTCAGAAATGCGTAGCTGTGATTGTAGTAATAGTAATGTGTACATAAATCATTAATCAGTAAATTGTTATGTTAAAGAGCAAAAATATTAATAATTAATTTAACATTTATAAACTACAAAAAAATTAATCTTAAAAAATTTTAAGATATTTTAAACTGGCATCTGTCTAACCAAAATATTAGGGTATAAAAGTAAAAATGTAAAACCTTGCAAAAAATGTAATACTTGCTAACTCTTTATTAATTGTCAGAGATGCTGAATTTAGGATAACATTTCCGAAACCGTAGTTGTAGATATTATCACATTTTGGAAATTATAGTTAATATATTCGAGTTGGAAATATCTGATGTGGAATAACGTAAGAATTGCTTAACAACTATTCACGTGTGTCCCACTTTCTTCATAAACAAGGAAATGGAATTTCGGAGAAAAATATGGCATACAATTTATGTAGACGAACTATTACCTGCCGAATAGAAATTACTAGGACTCAAAATCACTGTATACCAAATATACATTACTTAAAAAATTATGCAGAGCTCGCGAAAAATAAAACTATTGGTATCTGTTCGTAAATTTATTTATGTCGCATGCGGGATGCTTTCTTTTGTGGCTGGTAATTCTTCAGAAAAATCCTATAGATAGTGCGCACATCCTGTACGGAGCAAGGTCTGAGCGGCTTATTTAGCTCAATAGATAGCGTATTTTTAAAGTTGACTGTTCTTCTATTACTGGCTTGGAACGACACGAATTTTAAATATATAATTCGTCAAATTATTTGAAAAAATAATTCAACAATATTATACAATATTTCTGTGTGGTTTTGGAATTAATATGAAGCATGTAATGAAAGCGGGGTTGTAGAGGGGTGATTAAGACGTGAAAAAAGGTTTTAGATTGCATTTAATTTGGATATGGATCGTTTTAATGTGCCTTTAATTTTGAACAACTATACATTTCTACTTTAGTATTAAGTATAGTTTCTAACATTAAAAACTGCTGTTTTATGACCAGGTAAAATAAAATGTATTAAGTAACCTAGGAACTCTTTCTTATCACGTATTTTCGGTTGTTCTAATGTGCGTCGGCAGTGCACTCAGAATAGCCAACATAAAATTAAATTTTTTTCGTTCGTGCATGAGCTGATACAGGATTTTGTAAATGGCACTTTGTTTGTTTCCTATACATCAGGTTGCCACTCACTGACTGTCAGAATCTGGCCAACTTATATGATATGAAGTATACAAACAAACTATGATGGCAAATCTCGAATAAAACTCATAATAAGAGCCTTGTAGCTAACCTCTTCGTAGAAAATCTTCGCAGAATCTTCGCAAAATATTTCTACCAAAGCTGTCCATACCAAAGTGTCATACTAACTTACCAAGACAACTTACCAGACCAACTGAGGCGGCCAACCAACTAGTTGCGAAACATTCCTAAAAAATATTCCCCTAATTTCATTCGTTTGCCATATAGAACTCCGTCGATTTTAATCGAACCGAGCAAGCCATAATACACCAAATCGAACTATAACTTTTCTATTGCATGCACTCATACAAATTTTATGTAAGTCAGACTCACGATTGATTGTTTACACCACTAAATAATAAATACATATTTCAGGGGAGCAGAAGGGACTGCATAATAAATTAAACACACATTACTATATAGATACATTTTATTTATTTGCTTATATATATTCTATCTTTCTTATTATTATAAATATTCCAACTTTACATTTGTCATATGTTTGCAGATTATGGATAGTAACGAACAGTCTCATATGATATACTCCCGATTCTTCAGTTCATTGATGTTTGAAGATATCTCAACAATGTGTGAGATATCCTCGCGTTTTAGAAGATCAACCAAATGTCTGAGTATATCAATAAGTACATTCGGGTCTTCGGGAAAGATGAAACGAGCGTTATTGGCACCTTCTGCCTTCTTCACACCACTTGTCGAAGGAAACTCGTTGGTGAAATATGTGGGAACATTGAGAGAATCATCATCCTTCTCATCAGATACATAAACACTGTATGCATAGTCATTATCATCAATGCTGTATTCATAATCGTCTGCACCTCCTGTTTCATCCTCAATATAAAGTTTACTTTTCTTTGTAAGGGTCGCACAGACATCCTCAATATTTAGAGCCGCCAACTGTTTATTCTGAAGTTTAGTTTGTAGCTTTCACGCAAACATCTTGCAAGTATACATTCCACACATATTGACTTTACCAAACCTCGTAGATCTCTCTTTTCGTCATTAGCATTAATTTTTTCGTAATAATCGTCTGTGGAATCAGTACCCATCGATGCAGCAGGGGGTATTGACATCACTTGCTGGCTCTCGAAAGACGAATCCTTGCAGTTCTCGATGTGGTTCTTCAATATATCACCTTGTTTTAACTGCATGAGCCCATTGTCGTAATGCTTCATCGCGCGAAAAGGACTGTTCGTACAGGCTGTTCTCTCATGTCGCCGAGCATGCAGCTATTGCTGAAGATTTTTCTACACTAGCAACACTGTTTGCTATGTACTTTTCCAGCAGTGGGAGAAGGTACATCCATAGAGGTAAGTTCTATGGTCAGTTCTATGTACAAAGATATTTTTTTTTATATATGTATAATATATCCATATTTTCTCTCTGAATAAAAAGAATAAAAATCTTCCAATGGACGACCGCTCCTCCATTCTGAGTGATGACTGATTCTCGGAGGACAAAATCCTAGAACCTCGATATCTTCCACTGGAAAACTGGTAGGTTTAACTGCGTTTCCGACAACTGACTCGAGAAAATAAAATGTTTTTCACACGTCGGTTACTCTTCGTCAGTAATCTGCATTGATGAATATTTTTATTAAGCTATTTATTTA
>NQII01000959.1:711066-752557 GCA_002778355.1 Clitarchus hookeri | reverse complement strand
TTTTTTTTTAGTTGAGAGAGAGCTTAGCAGCTGAAATAACTGAGGACGTTTAGGTTCTCGAAGAAGGTCAAGTGTCCTAAGAAAATCTGCCGGACATCGCCAAATCCATCACGGGTGATACTGTTGGCAATGGCATCAATCACGTTTTCCACACACGCGAATTTACAGGTGCGACCACTGACGGGAATCAAATCTAGCTCGCCTTGATGGGAGGCGTGCACTCTGGTAATTGTGCAACTGCTGTGGAGAGGTTGGTGTGAAGTATTGAGCATGTCCAGTCATGTGTCGGTGTCAAATAATCATTATACAAAGGTCCCTGATCTCCACCGCCATGTTTCGTGTTTCTCTGGGTTGGTGGTTATCGCAGTGTTCACAGAACAGTTTGTTGATATTTATGCAATGGCAATAGGGCTTGCATTTATTGCTGCCACCATTTTAATGGAATAAATAATTACTTTATCTCTAGTGAAGGACCGAGGTGCGATGTTGAGAAATTTTTTGTGTTTAAGCACGGACTCGTGTTCACTCTAGGGCGCAAGGCATTATGAACAAACATAATAATGTGTCTGAACATAATCGCCATGGACCAAAACTGATTTGATGCATATTTACAATCATATATTTTTGATCTGTTCGTGGTCTCTGTTAAACCCGAGAGTAAGGTTTTCATATTAGTCAAGTTGGAGAAGTGGCGGTAAATAAACACTAGTATGAAGCAAAGTAGGATAAGTTGAGAATGAAACACATACAACAAGCACTTGGAACTACCCTAATGTGGAAAGAAATATATGCAATGAAATTTACAACATATGATATGCCGACCAATGCGTATACACGGCATCTTAAGCGTAGGTTGATCACTGCTGCGCGGTTCTATAGACACAAAGTGGGGCGAAGATGAAAGAATGCTGCGTGGAGCAGTAAGTGAGAAAGACACAGCGATGTGTTGCCAATTACCGGCGAATATATGTGGTGTAGCGCTGGTTCATTTGGCTTCTTTACACTTGCAGAAACTGCCGGCTGGAGAATGTAAAATCATGCATGTGGGAGAGAGTGGGTGGGCCACACTCTCCCCTTGGGCAGGAGGAGTGAGTGACGGGTGCTGGGAGGGGAGGACTGCTTATCCGCCTCGCCTCGCGCACCACAGNCATCTTCCTTGTGTGACCCCCCCCCCCTTCACAAAACACATCATGGTCGCGTGGTGGTCGTGCTGTCGAATTAGGTGCTGCTGGAAGGGGGTTGAGAATATAGTGCATGCTATGGTAATAAAGCAGAGTAGGCCTTGGTTACACTTTGGGTGACAGGTCACACATACAGGCCACCCGCTCATGCCCCCAGGCCTAGACGACTAGATATTAATATGCGATACAAGCGGTGCAAGTGAGGCTATGACCAGATATAGTGTTGGCACAGGAATGGCAGATTGATATGATGTAATGAAGAGTGATAATGTCTGCAGTTGGTAGCAGTGATGCTTCTAGCTGCCTAATTGTGCACTGGCCCCAACACAGAATGTTTGTGGATGTGAGTGCACCTCTGTCTGAAGCACTGTTCTTTGTCATGGTTCAGTTCTTCGCAAGCACAAGTATGGCTAGTAGCACGCACCTTTACACGTAGTCGAGGCAGGGGCAGTAAGCTCAGCGTGTTCACGCAGTCATCATTTTGCTTATCTTGTAACGCAGTCTGCCTGTTGCTGGGATGTTGAGCAAATTGTTGGTAGTTCCAGCGAGCAGTGTCGTTTATTAGTGCTGGCATGAGCTCGTTTGGCTGGCGACACAAACACATCCCACGCGACTCGCTTCCAGGGCATATGACAGCAGCACGAGTGGTGAGTCGCAGTCTGTCTGATGAGCGGAGGTGGGCAGCAGACGCGGCTTGTTAGGTGGGCGAGGTGCAGGGAGTCGGGAAGCATGGAGACGGCGTCCGTAAGATAGCAGCTGCTATGTGCGTCACTCGCTCTTCAGCAGGGATGCAGAACACAGTGAAAAAAGCCGCCAATGGCGGTGTTGGTGGTGGCATATCCAAGCAGGTCGTGGGCGATGGGGATGGTGTCTCGGTACAGGGCATGGGGACGTCAGTTCTCACAACCACCGGCAGATGGAGTGGCTGAGCCAGATCTGTTCTGCCCAGCATCACAGCAATGCTCGAGGCAGGCGTCCGGATGTAAACTGTTGTAGTAGGCCATGTGTATAGCATGTCATCTCTCTACGGAGGTGGCGTCGTGGCGCCCGAGTGCTGGAGATCTGCTTCACAATCACTATGTTCAATAATTGCACTGTCTCTGGCAAGGCACCAATCAAACCTATACGAGTCCGTGGCCACTTCGTACGTCGCGCACTCTTACGACGACAGTTTGTCTCTCGGCCAAGTCAGCAGGCAGACTGTACAAACTGCAGTGTATAGCAATAAGTCTGTGTTGTTGAACACAGGCAACTACATCGTCTGTTGTGAAAAGTCCCGTGCACTTAAGTCCACCATACTGTTTGCACACCATAGTCTCGTAATGGAAAACGAATCCCATTTTCATTGTTGTTGTATGCGCGTTTGACACCTGTGCTGCAGTCAGCTTTTGGCTGGAGTTCATGACCCTCTCCGGCGCACTGCAGTTTCCCCTGCATCCAGGTGAAAAATGGAGGGGTGCCCAAATGTGCACAAGCTGCTTGCTCCCGATCGATAATCCACCCTGGTTGGAGGGGACGGTAAAGGGGTGATATCGCTACATCCTTGAAGTCTTCCCATGGTGTTTGTTGCTATGGGGGTATGATGCATGACAAGCACGCATTCATGCCACACATTGTTAGCTGCCGCCGCCTTGTCTCGCCTGGAGAGGAGAGAGAGAGGTGGATAGATGTTGCACCACAAGATGGTGGCTGAAGATTCCGCGGCCGGCTTCTTCGCTGCATAGCTTATCAATGGCATGGCTGGCTGATAATACAAATGATGCTGGTAAAATTCCACTTGCTGGTGCGAAGTTCCATGGCGTTCATGTTGGCACAGCCCTTATGATATGGAAAGGGAAGATTTAAAGGGAAAAATTGCTAGGATAGTTACATCTCCAGGTTAGGTATACAGGGAGATAGTCATTTTCGAAAAGAAAAATGTCGTAGGAATGCTTAGGCATTTAGCTCTATGTTGGGTAGCACTAGACGGGTTGCTGTGGGGTAAGGAGTGGGTAAAAGGTTTTGGAAGTTTGCGGTAACAGAATTTTGGAATGTTTGCTTAAGTTCATTATGAAGATAAGGACGCCAGCTCTGTCGAACAGAGACTCTTCTTTAGGGGCGGGCCGTTCGCCCGCGTGGCTGCTGCTGGACTCATCCCTTGTCGACGATGACATATTTTTGAAATGTATACCTGTCTGCTTGCCTACTGAGTATGTATACCCTCTCATACGCCGCTAATTTAACACATGAAACTGTTAAGTGGCCGTATTACATACCAAAACACCATAAAGCCAAGATCGGAGTAGCGGTGCACCAGTGGGAAGAAGTCCCAAAATTATTTGGCCGTGATGCGGCCAGTAGTGAAATAAATCACCACTTAGCAAACAGTCCTTTTTACTCACTGCAAAAAATTCCTCATAGGAGGCGCGTAAAACGTTCCAACAACCACAGCGTGTTGGCAACCTAATCTGTTAGAAATTGACGCAAAGCTGATAAACAATTAGTGTATTAGGATACCGGTGCTTTTGAGCTAGTAGGACATGGGGGTGATGCTGCCTCTAGGTGACGAAAAAAAAATTACGGTTCCATAATAAGACTAACTATTGATGCTATAAAGTGATTAATGCAAAATATAGTGAAGGCCTAGAAGCACGCTAAAATCAACTGAAAAAAATGGCGGAGGTCTGCCAAGACCCAGGCCAAAAACACGGGAGAACACAAGAAAACAAAAAAACATATTTTATAAGAAGAACAAGCACGCTAAGACATCATGACCCTGAATTACAAAATTAATGAACACTTATAGATTAACTTTGACAAACAAATTACATGAAAATATAAATGTGTTGGCAGTTAACAAGTTAAGCAGCATATTGTTTAAAGTATCTGTGGTTGTCTCTCTCAGTCCATTGGCTTCTACATTTAATTAAAAGCACAATTAAACAAAAATAAAGAAATTTGGAGAGTAATAATACTCTCGATTTTGATTTTGATAAATTGACATTGGGTGGCTCGAGCTGGGCGAGTCAACTTTCACCCCAGGAGGATTGTGGGTAGCCATACCTGAATGACTATAAAACAAGGAAAATTATTTATCACTTTTATTCTGGTTGAATTTGATAACAGTTTTATTTAAAAAAAAAAAACCCCCTGGGTGTCCGGCCACACTCAACTAATCGAATGTGAACATGTGGGGCATAACACGTGATGAGAGGGCGCACAAAGAGAGTTGCTGGAACACTGTAGCAATTGTGGCCCCCCTCGCTGCATTAATTTCCCCGGTGGCAACTTTACGGGAGGAGGGAGTTTTTTGGTGATTTTTGTTGGCTGGAAATAAAATGCCCTCAAAAGTAACCTCTTGAGGACATTAAGGTGGGACGGTCACCTGACTCCGGCAGAGCCTCGGATGTCGTGCAGGTAGGGTGCACTCCTAGTAAACCGCGCCGAGGCAGAATTCGTGGAGGTGTAACTGTCACGTCGCAACTGCGCAAGTGAAGTGGGACGAAAAGCTAAGAGAGGAGGAACGCGGCATTCGTCATACTAACGATTGAAAATATCTCGATAATATGCATGAGATAACCGTTTTTTAAGGTCAATCAAATATTTAAGTCTATCAACAAATTTATTCGGGTGTTAGGGAAATTGGTAGCCAGTATTCTCGCCGTCTTCTGCATTCTTGATGTCGCTTGTTGCAGCAAATGTGTTTTGGTGGTGTGTGTCAGTGCATCGAGAAAATCGCCATCATCGTCTTTAGAACTATCAATGTCTTCACCTTCATTTTCATCAATGCTGTCTTAATGGTCATCTTCACCTCCTGTTTTATATTCTATATTAAATTTGCTTTTATTTGTAGCAGGAGTTGTATGCTCATCAGTATTTAGAGCCGAGGACCGTTTATTTTTAAGTTCGTCAACTTCACGTGAAAGTCTTGCATGTGTATATCCCACACAAACCAACTCTACTGCACTCATTCCGTCTTTAACATTAACTGTATCATCATAATCGCCTGTCGAATCGGTAACTATCGATGCAGCAACATGGTATTGCCAGCAACAATTGTTGACTTACAGTAGACGAATCCTTGCAGAACTCGGTATGCACTTCCAATGTATCACCTTGAATGAACTGCATGGGACCAATGTCGTAATACTTTATTGCGGGAAAAGGACTCTTCGAACAGGCCGTTATCTCATGCTAACGAGAATTTTGGCCATAGCTGAAAACTCGATCGCAGAATCGGCACTGGTGAAAACCAGCTAGCGATGATGCAGGTCACGGCCCTGTGATTGTTGTGATCAAAGTTAGGCCTTCGTATTCAAAATTTATATTCGTGGTATGACGAGAGAGAACTTCTAAATCGATATTCACCTCATGGTGTGGGAACAACCAATGTGAATTTTTACCTATATGAATGTGGTTAATTTACCAAGTTATTCACTCGTGCAAAACGTTTTTTCAATAACTAACGAGCATGAATCTATAATGGAGGTGATCATTGCATCTCTTTGCAATTTGTTTATAATATTCAATTTCAAAGAAAATTGACGAAATATTTTTTTGATCATAGCCTAACATCTTTGAATATTTATCAACTCTGGAAATATCCACTTTTAATTTATCTGTATGTTTTTTCTGTTTTACTTGAGAATTTAAGTGTATAATAATTTACACCCCTGGCACTGTTATAATAAATAAGATTCGTTATAATGTTAAACCTAATTCAGACACTTGTAAATCTTTTGAAAAAATTAACAATTTCAAGTTTGCTTAAATTATAAAAAAAATCGCATGAAATCGTCGCATAAAACAATCCCGAGTTAAGTTTACGTGTCGAGCCGATTTTAGGCCATTATATATGGGAACTTATAACTGATAAAATGAAAGGTAGTTGTTAATTTTTTTTTGCAATGGATTTTGTTTTTTTGATATAATTAAATTATTTGTAATTTTATCTCGTAAGCCAATTTCAGAATCGTGATCGAATAAAATATAAATACCATCCCCTGTATTATTCATACCCCTCTCATCACTTTCGTCGTATGGAGGGGCGGAAGACTTTATTATTATGGTTTCCAGTAAAACTCTACCACCGCCACAAAACTGAAATAACGTACCATTGGCATCTAAGGAATCTTTAAAATAGCCAAAAGTCGAGTGTAGACACACCAAGTTATTTTATTTTTTATAGTCAAAATGTGCTAATACGTTATTCACTCTTAGAATTTCCATCAGAGTATCAATATTATTATTTTTTTTCCATGATAAAGAATACAGCGCTTTTAAAAAGAGGAATTGCTGTATCTCGAGCCACATCTAGTACAAGTTCTTTGGCAATATTTTGAACTATTGTGAAGGCTGAATTTTAATTCAATTTTGATTCGTCAAAGATGTTAATTAGTATAAAATATATAATGTAATAATCTAAGTATAAATTGAGCAACTTTACCGGAATATCATCAACTGTAAAAGACAACTCCTCATGTTTTATACTCGTAAAATTAAAATTAAATACAAGTTTTTGGAAATCTCTTTCGATTTAAATTTGTTAATCGATTTTGATATTTAAAGCCCTTTCGGTGATTAAAACCAACAAGATAACCAAGATGATGATCAATAATACTAACTGCGATAGAAATAAATACATCTTATTTTATGATAATGAAATAAAACCCTTTGAAAAAATACGATTAATTTTTATTGATAATACTAACGTTTGCCACCGTATGGGTGGCATAATATACAAATTTAAAATTGTATATAATACCCGGAGGTGGTAACGGCTCCGGCAGGAACATTGCTGGGATAAGTAATTGTCCCTCCGGAGGCCTTGTTGTTGCTGGATGTGAAAGTGCTGGTGACTCAGGCAGTCTTGTTACTGGGTGTGATTGTGCCGGTGACTCCGGCGCCGATAAAAAAAATTACGGCGTCAATAATACTTCCAGTGCAGGGGGCGATGCTGGTGAAGATGGCCCTGGCACAGGGGGCGATGCTGGCTAAGATGGGCCTGGTACTGGAGGTGATAATGTTGGGGATGGCGATCCTGGCACTGAGGGTGATGATGTGGCCGACTGTGGGCCCCGTCTTAATGTGACGGACCGCGGGTCCCGTCTTGATGTGGCTAACTGTGGGCTCCGCATTGATGTGGCCAACTGTGGGCCCTGTCTTGATGTGGCCAACAGTGGGCCCTGTCTCAATTGCCGTGGTAGTGGCTGGTTACAGCAATGACACCTATCCATTGTGATAGTGAGACAGTAGTTAATGTATGGAAGCTTCTTATGACAGTATAATATACTGTAACTAGTCTTTAAAACCAAAATACAAGTCTATAGGGGGGAATGTGAGGCAAATATCTTATTTGCATCACAAAAAAAAAATTCCGGCCACGAGATAATTCCAACATAACAATGAGGCTAAGTTGAATAAAAAATATAGGTTGCCTCNAAAAAAAAAATTCCGGCCACGAGATAATTCCAACATAACAATGAGGCTAAGTTGAATAAAAAATATAGGTTGCCTCACATAAGTGCATGCATGATTAAATAGGAATTACTTTATCGAAAGAGAATGCGTGAACAATAAGATGCTTTATCGAAGGTACATGTACAAAGTGCACAACTGTTAAGTAAGGTCAGCAGTTTGTGAGTGTCAAACAAGGTTATAAAAAAAGACTATCACAGATTGATACCGAATAAGTGTGGTCAGCAGTTTGTGAGTTTCACACAAGGTTGTAAAAAACACTATCAAAAAATTATACAGAAAAAGTGTGGTCAGCTTTTTTTAAATGTCAAACAAGGTTATAAAAAATCTATCAAAGACTGATATTGAATAAGTAAGGTCAGCAGTTTGTGAGTTTCATACAGGTTATGAAAAAACTATCGCAGATTGATACTGAATAAGTTAACAAAAATACCAGCAAATTCAGTATATTAATGCAGTCTAGATATAGCAAACTTAAGTGTCTGAAGTGGAGCAACTGCCTCTATGAGTATTTTTAAGTGATAAAATGAATATCTCTACGACTACCACCAAGACTCGGGTAATACCAGAAGACAAAGTGAAAGATTTTATGGAAATGAAAAAAAAATAGAAGATAATACTAAAAACCAAGAAGAAATGAAACAACTTATAACAAAAGCGTCTAAAATGATGACAGAATTGGATGAACTGTTAAAGATTGAAAAATTTAATGACTGGTCTATTATAAAAAGTATAAAATCAAATTAAATAAATAAAAGATATATAGGGAAACAAAGCAACATAGTTGTAAAAAAATATCAGAAAACTGCAAAAAATGTCAATTGGTTAAATTAATTATTAATTTAGAAGCATGGGAATAAAACATCTAATTAGAAGCACAGTAATAAAACAAGATATTAGAAAAATATAAAAATAGTGAACTGGTATAGAGGTGTGGGAATAAAAAAAAGGTAATTTTAATTTTTAGTATTTTGCATGTTTTTTTTATTAAAAAGAGGAGAATGGACTGTAACATGTTTCTTTTTTTTAATAGCAAATGCGTGACCAGATGCCTCAGCAGCTACAACACCATCAACCAATGTTGGGTGAGCAGGCACGAAAGAACCACTGGTTAGCGAAATTGCTAACCCAGCAACCTCTCCAACACTGGCCTGAGCAGGAGAAGCACCAGTTAGAGAAATTTTCAACCCAGCCAGGCCAGCAACAACGGCCACAACAATCTCTCCAGCCACTGCCAGTTCGGGGATGAGTGCAACCGCAATTCGATTTGATGGAGCAACAAATCAAACTGCCGCAGCACCTGGTGGGGAAGCAGCCAGAGCCTCTACTGCTCCAATCCTTACCACTGGAGGAGATAAAGAAACAAAACAAAAACAGCCTCTGCCCTACACCCAATGCAGTATGTGTAAAAAAGTAAACGTGCTATATGAAAAAAATGTTTAAACTGTATTCAATCAGAAAACATGGACAATTTTTTTAAAATTAAAACCCTACACTACAAAAAGCTATAGACGGTGTGGTGATACGGGTCCTGATTTTTTTTATTTTGAAAAGTCTAGGTATGACACATTTTTAAAAGTTGTAAGTATTTAATTTAAAAAATTTAATGTATTTATTTTGAAAAAAGTTTTTATTTGTCTCTTTGAATTTGTATGAAGTTCTTAAACTCACTTAACCAAACCGAATTAAAAAATATATCAGGAGAGCAAAACAAAGTATGCATTTTATTGGAATGGCCAAACACACTGTAAAATGCTCGTATCAAATGAGTTTCAAAATAACAAGAGTGTTCATAAAATTTAGCAGTATCCAACTCTCCAATTTGGTCTATTTGTGCTTGTAAAACATGATTACAAATCGCGTTCATAATTAGTAAATTTGGAGAAGTAATTATTTTTCCTGTTGTAACTGAATTTATAGTAATGTGAACACATTGTAAACTACTTGCATTTGGTCAATTATACTGGCGATTACTCTCGATTGAAAATGCCAAATTATGTGCGGGGCATTTAACAAAATGTCTTATGCTACATGATGTAGCCATTTTTGTTTTTAACGAAGTTGAAAATTCAGTTTACATATTTCCCACATAAAATCGATTTAAAAAAAANATGTAGCCATTTTTGTTTTTAACGAAGTTGAAAATTCAGTTTACATATTTCCCACATAAAATCGATTTAAAAAAAAATTCACTTCTCCAACTAACAGCATATTCTACTGCAGTAAGAATGAAAAAAGTCGGTCTGAAAAACAAAGTATCGAATGTTTCCAGTTTAGGTACCAAGTATACATCTGTTAAATTTTTTGCACTTACGTATTATTTTAATTGGTGGTAAATGTAATCTCCCGATTGGAATAATGTGTCGATCAAATTAACAAATCTACATGGCGATGTCAAATATTCCTTTAAAGATTGCACATCGANATGTAGCCATTTTTGTTTTTAACGAAGTTGAAAATTCAGTTTACATATTTCCCACATAAAATCGATTTAAAAAAAATTCACTTCTCCAACTAACAGCATATTCTACTGCAGTAAGAATGAAAAAAGTCGGTCTGAAAAACAAAGTATCGAATGTTTCCAGTTTAGGTACCAAGTATACATCTGTTAAATTTTTTGCACTTACGTATTATTTTAATTGGTGGTAAATGTAATCTCCCAATTGGAATAATGTGTCGATCAAATTAACAAATCTACATGGCGATGTCAAATATTCCTTTAAAGATTGCACATCGACTGGCATTGAGAAATTGCCGATCCTCGAATAGAAATGCGATTACATTTGTACATAAAAATAGTTTCATTTCAATTTCATGAACAGAGGAGTGCCGTACTTATTCCTTGTCATGCCAGTTGAATGATATATGTGTTCCATCATAGATTGATTAGAATTATAAATCAGGGAACATCCATGGGATGAGTCATCAATAGAATTGTTGTACTTGCACGTAAGAGAAAATTGATGTTGTTGGTCAATTTCGTTTTTTTCTCCAGAAAGTATTTTTTTTTTTTTTTTCGTTTGTGACACATCATATAAAAAGGTTGCTGGGTCTTTACAAAGTTCTAATGAAAAAGCAGCTGTTGTTGAAGCAGGACTTGTTGAACTTTGGAGATAATTTCAAAATTGCAACTTGATGAATGCTGTTTCGCATACAGATAATCATCGAGGGTAGTATTTAGAAACTTGGTTGGAAAATATTTGAACTTTAACGGAATATAAGTATCGTTATTAAAGTCGGTATCAAATTCCTCTTCGAAATTCTCCTCAGAATATTTATCGCTTTCTGTGTTATAAATGTATTCCAGAAGACAGTGGATAAATGTCTTATAAAACTGTTTAAAATCGTCTAAGGTATGCATTTCTGGATCGTTGTAGATTTTTTTTTAAATATTTCCAGTACTCGGGTCATTGTAAAGCTTAATTTGTTAGCCATGACTAAAGATGCTGATATAACAAAAAAATGTATGCCTTTGTGTTTAAATTTACAAAACATGATGTTTATAATGTGGTTTTTCATATACAACAATCAAATCAATGTGGTGGGAATTGATATCAGAACGATGAAGCGACGACAGGAAATTTTACCTATCCCCTCTCGATGTACTTTATAGTTGCAGAAAACATGAAATACGACATGTGTCGAACACTGATTGAGTTGTACGAACCATATATCGATTCCATCGTCGACACGACAATTTCCCTAGAAACTAATTCGAACTCATTGCTGGAAATTCTAACTTAAAGTGCAGAAAGCACATTACATAATTCATATCATTTGGTAAAAATTGAATTTCTAACCATGAATAAATTAAACACTGTGTACAATTTGTTACTTAAAAATAATTGTAGAAAAAATATATTATTTTACCATTCAGTCAACAGATGTGCATTTCCTGTTGTAAATGGAGTTATACATCGATGCTGTAACTTCGGAGGACTTGCTGCAAAATTTTTCCACGCAACTAAATCATCTTGCAAAATTTAAATTTCGCAAACTGAAACAGGAAGTTGGCAATCTGGTAGTGGAAAACTTATTTCGTGCAAATTGAGTGTATACATCTACAGAGTCTAAGCGCTTGCTCCTAGACCCAGCCTACGACTATACTCACATGTACAAAAACATTCCTGTAGTGAGTTTCGACATTGAAACAGGAATGTATAATTTGGAACATTTACCACTGGGGGGACTCGCAATGGAGAAATTGCTAATTTTTGTGTACTACTGTGAGTATCTGGACATCGAAGTGAGTATAAATTCATACTTAAAATGTAATGGCATGCCCGAAGATTTCGATGCAGAAATGAGAAAAAAATACGAAATTCCACCCACAAAATATATCTGGATCCAGGGATTTGCACATGAAGAGGATCTCATTACTAATTTTCTCTTTCGGTATAGTCAAGGTTATTTACTTAAAATGCTTACGAGATACCGAAACTATCCACATCATTTTGTTGGCCACAACATTATCGAATACGATTTAAAATTCCTACTAACTAGATTACGAGTTCTCAATAGGAAACGTGAAATAAAAGCATTTGTAACCTTCGGAAACTTAGCCACTGTTCCACTTATTCGTTTTCACCGCGACGGCATTATATTCGATACTTTGATGATTTTGAAAAAAAATACACTCACTTGCTGGAAATTATCACTGGCGAACCTATTTAAAAACTACCTAAGCAAAAGTTTAGAAAATTTATTTGAATGCGGTGCTCATGCGAATTTATTATATTCTCGATGACACCATTACAGATGACGAATTTCGAGATAAATGCATGAAAAATATATTTCACATAGAGCCTTATAATAAAGACAATTTCGATGTCTTGAACGCTCAATACACACACATGCAAGTGCATCGGACCGAGTACATAGTCGGCAGCGTTTGGCGTAAACTTACAGGCGAAACAAATGCAGACTCTATCGTTTTCTACCATATGGAACAGGCTTTAATTTCAATGAAAGGGATTGTGTGGCCGTAATTGGACTTTACAACAAGTTTATTTGGGCGATTTTTATCAACCAGTTGGCCAATCTCTTTAACTGTGGTCTCGAAGAAAGTTCAATGGGCTCCATTTCTCGCCGAATCGCAAATGCATTCTTGTATCAGCCATTATGTTATGATATGTTACCGGGATATTAGGGCAGTGATCCAGTTTTATTAGCTATGCAAAATCTGAAATGTTTATCCCTCGCGGAAAGAACGTCTGCTATGAATATTAGACCGATTTACACCAAACCAAAGTTCAAACACACAAAAAAAGAATACCCCGGCGCTGTTGTGTTTGCAAACCATGGTCTGTTTTGGAATGTCATTCAATACGATGTCAATAGTTTCTATCCAAACATTATCATCAACAAACGACTTTCTAGATCGACTGTAGGCTGTTGCTGCACCAAAGCATTGAGGCTCGTGTTTGAAAATGCTCCGATATCTTACGACGTATTCGACGAAATGCTGAGTAATAATTTAATTGCTCTGTATGTGGCAGAAGACGAAAACCAAAATTATTCGGAATATGTAGACTTGAGGTATTCTGGCCAACCAATTGGCAAGATGATATTTTCCATCACAGAACTAAACTCGTTGGCTGGTGACACGCCAATTTTAATTCGTTTACTCTCGCATGCCAAAACTCCATTCACTATAAACTTTATAGAATCATTACTAGTCCATAGGCAAACTGTAAGAAAACAAATGAAATCCCTGAAATTTGAAATGCAGAAAATGGAAGTCTTTGAAGAGAGGATTCAAAACATGAATCTAGAATATTCCGTATTAGATGCAAAGCAACATTCGCTTAAAATGATGGTCAACTCAACCTACGGGCTTTTGGCACTCCATCTTTCAAATTTGTTAGTATTCCTGTAGCAATAGGAACGACGTTATTTGCACGGAAACTGCTCATACATTTATGTCGAGTTTCACCCATACTGTATCTACTGCATGCTATTCGCGATCACAAAGAAACGATAAACCACTTAACGGAAGAAGAGCTCATGCAATTGGTCTATTTCATTAGTCTAGATGCCTACGCTACCTACTATAAAAAAATTGCTGCTGAGTTGAAAAACATGCTGAAATAAAAAACAATTTTAAAAAAATTTATCACTACTAAGAGACACACTTTTGTGATTTTTTTTAACCTCGCCAAGATATAAATAGGTGGTTTATTTCAATTGCCGGCATAACAAATCTTACAGTGGAGTAAGAAAGATGATGCCGACCAGATCGACCACTATTTTTGCAGCAGTTTTGCTGTTTTGCTCAACAAACATCTGCGGGAAGACACTGTCGTTTTGCTTCCAGACCACAAGTATCTAGGAAGACTCGTCCACAGTGAAGGTAATTGGTGACATTTCTTTTTTAGTAAATCAGAAGAGAGTAATTAAAGAAGAATTGATTTGCACAAAGTACCGAGATGATATTGCGGATCTGGTGAATTCCTATAGTATTGGTCAAAAATTATCTTCGATAGGCGATAAAACTGTCTTTTATTTGCCATATTTGTATTGCCTTTTGACAGAAAAGGTTTATGAAGATGAACATCACATCAATCTTCTTACAAAAAGTCATTACAGTTTGGATAAATCTCGAATACAAGACAATACATGGATGTGCACCAATTCAACAAAAGGAGAAGCGATACTTATCAACCTGTATGGTGGTGGAATATTACTGTAAAAAAACATAGGGTAAAAGAATATTACTGTAAAAAAAATATTTTATATGTGTATAGCAAAAGTGGAATTTTTATTATAAAGGGCTTTTGTGTATTTAATTGTAAAAGATTATAAATATAATGTAATTTTGTTTTTTATTATAATTTTTTGTATATAAGATTAAACAAACGAATGAAAAGTTTTTTTGGTTTTTTTATTATAATTTTTATATATATAATTCTAAATAAAAGAATGGTAAGTTCGCAGAGTTTTCAAGGCAATAACAATTTAAATGGTGTAAATTTTAATTGGGGTGGTTTTGAAGTATCTGGAAATCTGAACAATGAAAATACAAAACATTTTTTTCTCGCTTCCAATATGGTAAAATTAAGTGATTATAAAAACTTTATTTATACTTTACAAAATTTACCGTCCTTAAATGATTATACTTTTTTCTGGATTTAAGGGAAAAACTTCCATATAACTTATATAATGAAGAAGCAGGAAACAGGAAATACGTGATTGATAAAATACCTATTAGACAAAACACCTTAATAATATCACAATGATTAAATAAATTCGAATCTAATTTTGCAATTTTTAAACGTTCGCATATTAGCATATTGGCAAATGACCCACATCCCATTATTTGTGCATTTTACAAGAATTGCAATCAGCCATTTGATTTTTTCTATGATGTGAATAAAGTTTCCTTTGAAGATATTATCGACTTGGCAGACATAACATCAGAAAAAAGAACAATTTTAGTAAACTTACCCGAATTTACATCACTGAATGTTTTACAAATTCGTTCGAGTTTCAATAATGCCGACAAGTTTGGATTGTTACAAGAATTATATACTTGTCGCTGAAATAAATTCGTTTAAGAACATTGCCAGATTAATGAATTGTTTTTCCGAAGTACTTGATATTAGTAAAACTGGATTCGTGATATTAACAGAAAATACGAGTATTTCGTCTCGTGAGAGTACTTATTTGGTCAGGGTGATGCAGGATATTAGCTATAGATCAGGTAACTGCATAAAATACGCTTTTAAAAAATATGATGTTTTCTTAATGAACTATACTACTGTAAATGCATCGATTATAAAATTTAAAAATGCGATCTTTTTACAATTATTGGAGACCTCCCTTAACCCGACCCCTCCCAACTGAGATTTTAGGTATGTTTTAAATGGGCAAACAACAGTCAAGTCGTATATCAAAGGCAAAATTCGAGGGTCAAATATCATAAAATTTGGACATGAAGCATTATGATGAACATTACAAACATCAAGTGATTGATAATATTCCTTTACCTCCACATCTCACTTTTCGAAACGTTACTGCCTTACATGACATGGCGTGATTGGAAAACTTTAAGGACGGGTTGTTCTCCTTCGCGAATCAACACATTTCATATGAAGCAGCATTAAAAGGGCTTGAAAGTACAAACGAATCGACCATATTAACTTTACGTCTCCAAACCATACACGAATTGTGTCGTAATAGCATCATGGCAAATGATAAAATCTTCTTTAGGCCAAACTTGCATCATTTCAACAAAGCAATCACTAATACAAGAACAATGAACGAACAAGACTTCAACATATTTCAAGACAATAAAATGTAAATAAAAAATTTATTCATTAAATTCAATTTATTCGTTTGTTATCTAGCGTGTAAAGCAAACTTTTCCAATAAGCGTTTCGTTAAAATCAACTACGGGCAACAACTTGTATTTTAGTAATGTTTCATGCATTTGTAGTAGATACATGTCGGTGATTTTTCGCCCACAAGTGGTCAAGTATAATTTTTTTTCTTTGTTAAATATATAGCGATAAATGTTTTGCTGAAGTCAATACTTATTTAGCTGTGATGCCAATACATTACATAAAAGACCGAGCCCATATTCACCACTAGATTACTCAAAATATTTTAGCGAACGTTTCCAATCTACCATCACCAAATCACCATTCTTGAACTAGAAAAGCATGTCAATAGTTCCACATAAGGCGAAATATATATCTCGTAATCTCAACTCTGATGCATAAGGTGTCCAGTTGTTGGCTTATCTAACATCGCGGTCAAAATCCAAAAACTGTGAAAAAGTGTCGTCTATTATATCGGGTAGTTTCTGTTCACTCGATTTGTAATAATTTTCTATATTTGTGTGTAAATTAACGCCCAAATCGATAGCTTCTTAGCTAATCCTTTGACATTTTTCCTCGATGGCGGCTATTGGTTTATCAACGGTTCGGAATTCCACGTAGGGTCCGGTAGAAAATTTAGGCAATTTCACAATGAATGAANCAGTGAAAAAGTGTTGTCTATTTTATCGGATAGATTTTTTTCACTCGATTTGTAATAATTTTCTATATTTGTGTGTAAATTAACGCCCAAATCGATAGCTTCTTAGCTAATCCTTTGACATTTTTCCTCGATGGCTGCTATTGGTTTATCAACGGTTCGGAATTCCACGTAGGGTCCGGTAGAAAATTTAGGCAATTTCACAATGAATGAANTGCTATTGGTTTATCAACGGTTCGGAATTCCACGTAGGGTCCGGTAGAAAATTTAGGCAATTTCACAATGAATGAAGCAAATTTTTTCTGATTAAATGTTGGTAATGTATTTGAAACGCATGTCGAGACAGTGATGAATATGTGTGAGTCTTTTCCTCTAGAGATACCAGAGTATACAAATCTCCCAATTCTATACTCCCTAGCATTGTNTGAATATGTGTGAGTCTTTTCCTCTAGAGATACCAGAGTATACAAATCTCCCAATTCTATACTCCCTAGCATTGTTATTTGCCTGTAAATAAAACAATCAAAACTTCAAAAATATATAAAATCGTGTCTTTATATACTAAAATCTTTTTTTACAAAAAAACATATTTATCAGCGCAATGAAGTGTAAATTATGTTTTTTCTTCTTTTATAAAGGAATGTGAAAAATATAGAAATGTTTTAAAGTTTCGATAATCTACATTCGTAATGAACACCAAATATCGTTTAGTTGCAATGCCAAAGAAGGGGGTCTTTGAAGACTTTCATAAATTTGGAGTTGTTTGTAAAACAAGAGTAATTTGGATTTTAAATTGAGAGTGTACAAATTATTGACTCTCTTTAAGACAACATTGTATTTCTCAGATATCTGTCAACATTTTTCAAATAAATGAACCATTATCTCTTATCATGATCTAGGAACTGGTACAATCGGATCTCATCATAACTCAGTTTTTTTTATAAAAAAATTTAAAATATTTCTACGCCTAATATCTTGATACTCGTAATAGAGGCGGTTTATCGAATATATATTATGGTTGCTAAACTTGAGCAAATCAGACATACTCTTACTCATAAGAAATAATTTAAACAATGGGTGAAATATTTTCAATTAATTTCGAAGAAGAGTATTTGAATAGAATAAAGTCCAAATGTATCGAACTACCAAAAAATGGCTTTAATGACAAATCGAAGCTGGATGAATTGTGCATTGCAACAGATAACTTTATTCGAAGCAAACATATATTTGACACTTCTCACACATACGTCCATTACGTTAACATTGTAGATAACTGGACAAAATTAAAATTGAAATTAATGGGTGTTTATTTTCAGAGATTCGATGAGACCAGTAATGATTATTTTGGCAACAAATTACACGATTTTTTTAAATTCGAAAAAATGTTAATGAAGTTGCTCAGGGATAAAGTCAAACACAAAAACACAGGAATATGCAATTTAGTCAAAAATGGTTGAATGTGAGATATTAATAATTCGTTGAAAATCGGGGGTGCTCAATTCGAGATAGGTCAATTAATTTTTAATAATGGGATTTGATAATCCACGATCCATCTTGGTGAAAAGCGGGAGTATTCGTTCACCATTTGGCATTATGAGTTGAAACCGTTCGTTGAAATCATCGATNCCATCTTGGTGAAAAGCGGGAGTATTCGTTCACCATTTGGCATTATGAGTTGAAACCGTTCGTTGAAATCATCGATTCCTTCAAGCAGAGAATCCAGTTCAGAGTTCAATTCGAAAGAATATATAGGGTTTACGAAATTTAATGGAAAATTACAATACCAACGATATGCTTNAGTTCAGAGTTCAATTCGAAAGAATATATAGGGTTTACGAAATTTAATGGAAAATTACAATACCAACGATATGCTTGTGAAATAAGATCCAGTTGGTTATTCAATGTGGAATCGTTAATTTTTTTTGTTCACGGAAATCACAACAGCTCGAGTTTGGTTTTGCGAATCGTTAGTAAACATTTTTATGTTTTTCAAATATTCTTGGAAATGATTTGTAAAATAGACATTTAAATAGTCGGTGGAAGAAAAGTCTGTAAGAGAATTTAGTGGACTGTCAATTATGCGATAAGTGGTCTAAATATTTTTAAGAAATTTGAAATGCAGGTCGGTTAAATTCGGTATCTGTGATAATATTTCATTCTCTTCAAACTGCCTAAGTATGCTGTTTCCATTACCCGCGCTCGTCATTCTCACTTATTTTTTTGCTATTTAGCCACAATCGAGAAAACTTTATTAGGTAGGTGGTGAATCCCAAGATAATGAAACTACCAACAACAATTAACCCATAGTACAAGTAACGAAATAATTTTTTTGTATAGTCAAATACATCACTACCAAATACCTTTTCCACGTCTTTACCCAACATATCGGCGATCGCATCCGTCCAAGAAGCATCGATGCAACGATATTCTACATTGATATCGATGATGGGGGGATCATTTTTTGCACTGTGGCAATGAACACAGGCTAAGTCAATTCCAGAACATCGGGTCTTCTTAACCCCATCGGATAAAACTTTTTCGGCACATAAATCTAAATAACTATCATTTGAAAAAGACCTACATCTGAGATTACTGATTTACACACCTTGAGCCGTCCAATATCATTTTCGTAGCTAATACACCCGCTTATTGCTTTCCTGTACCGATCAATGTAGCCAATCAGACTCGAACCTGTGACTACTAAAATAGCTGTGTAACAAACGAGTTTTATTTTAGAGGTTAAAAATGTTTCTTCAATTTGCGGAGTTTGGGATCGGTCATGATTGGTGTTATAACATCGTTCGCATTCGCAGATATGTTTAATTTTGGATTAATTAAGTTCAGTTGTTTTGATCCGAGCTGAATTTTATGCAGCGCATAGCCCGGTTAATTTTTTATTTCATGTCATAAAATGTTATGCATATTATCATCAAGATTAATTTTTGGATAGATTTGGTTGAAAGCTGCATTAAATTGCCCTTTTTTGATCTTCCTCATGAATTCATCAATAGTGGTATTTCCANTTCCTCATGAATTCATCAATAGTGGTATTTCCAATTCTCAAAATTGTTTTGCCATTATTAATTAATTTTAAGGTATACAAAGCCTGATTATCAAAAATGTTATAAAAAATGGAGTTTTTTGGCAAAGTTGTGACCAATGACTGTCGAATCGATGCAATTTCACCTGTCCTGACGACATTACCGGCAAATTTGACGAGAGCCTTCAACATGGTTATGAGTAGTACTTATTTTTTATCACTATACATCACATGTTAAAGTTTTTGGAAGTTTGACCGCGATAATAGTAAGATAAACTTCCAAGATACAATTGAAAATAATTATCAACCTAGTGATTGGTTCTACACATGTTTTAAAACTTGCTATAAACAAAAGTATGTTAATAATTAGATTTACTACCTTTTGGTTTTAATAAATAGCTAAAAGATAACATTATTTATTATTTACAAAAAAAAATATCTTAGATATCCTACCCTCTTATTCTATAAAAAATATAATTCATATACATATATTTATATACATAATTTATTCATTGGTAGTTTTTTAGCAGCATCTGTATTTCCATTTTATAGAATAAAACCCCATTTTTCTACAAATCTATTGTGTATGTGTATACATCCACTTTTGGAGTAGTTTCGCAATTTAATTTGGATGTGTATACATCCGTTTTTGGGGTAGTTTCGTACAATGGCGGCGAAGAGAAATATTTTGGCGATGATATCGCTGGTGAAACATTACACATTATACAAAATCCTTCCTCGAAGTGGTGGTCTAAGTTTGTATGCATGTTGATAATTACTCTCGTAAGTTCGTCTATGTTTGTCTGTGTCAACTGCAAGTGGTGAATTATACACATGTATGCGGCTACCACCGCGAATATTACTATACCAATAAAATGGTTACACATTTTTTTTTTAATTTCTTATACTTCTTATTTATTTATTGTTTTTTACAGTTCATGCGTCGTCGACAATATACACAAAATATACAAATTTTTTACTTCATATTCATATACAAATATCAAAATAAAAAACCAAAGGATATGTTTATTGTAAATTGCATTACCCCGTAACGACAGGAACCCCATTAAGAAATCTTATTTAATCCATCTTTACCACTCCCCTTTTTTTTCACATCAACTGAGTTAGTTACTTGCTGCTGGAGAGCTTTGTTGATTTCTCGCAGCAGTAGTTGTAGTTAATGATGTACCGCTAGTACCTAAACGAGGGCCTATGGAACTCTTAAGTTTATCTTTAAATTTCCAAATAACAAAGACCAGAAAACGTAATATTAAAATGGTGCCGATACATGTCCAGATGTGTATTTGGTTTTAATTATTCATTCTCTTATATATTAGTGTGTATTGAAAGGTACTGTAGTGAATCACATATCTTCTGAATCATCATAGTCCATCGTCCATTAATTATTCATGCCATTCAGTTGATGCATTATAAATGTAATGGGGAAAAAAATCGATACATTATACATACATTCAAGTATTGAAAAGTGCGAGACTGAAATGTGTTTGAATTCATTTTTTTAATTTGTTTTGACGAAAAAAGAACATTTTCATTCAAATAGTCGACATTATAGTGTATGTATTTGTATCTGAAGTTGTAACCAAATGATTTAATGAAAAGTGGATTCAAACCAGTCAGATGGTTTTCAGTGAAATTTCAGCCACATTTTCATTGTATTTTACATCAACACATTCATTATCTATTTCGTTTGCCAAGTAAATGTTATTTGCGATAAAAGTCAATTTATGTATCGAGTAGAAATTTTGAAGTTGTTTAATATCGATTACGATTTGCCGAAGTTGTCTGGGCTAACGAGCAATTTCGTACTGAAGTATATTTGCATCCATCTTCTTATTTTATAGGTGATTAATCTTGACATTTATAAACTTTGCATTTAATCTCGTGTATGAGGCTGTTGTAAAGTATTTTCCCTCAGAATAAATTCTGTTCATGATTTTCGCATTAACTCCAAATTTTCGACTTTTTATTGTACCATCAAATTCTAAAATGGATAGAGGAGTGTCGGATTTTACAGCAATCGATACTTTGATCAAATTCACATCTTCTAGAAATAATTTATAGTTTTCGAAATATAAAACATGGCAATAGGTTTTGATTAAATTTTCCGAGATGCTCTGTACATTATCGAAATCATTATAAACGGTGCTGAAGGCAACCATATCATTAATGTTTGGTGTACACTGCAATGAATAGAAAATTTCTTGATCTTCCACTCGAGTATTTTTGGTCAGTTCGGGTGTACCTACATGCACAAACAATTAATTTTGTTCTAATTGGTTCTTTGTCATCGCATTGAATGAATTATTAGGAGATATGAGGCACTTGGCAAAATTCATGAAAACTTTTATGAGATCGCGATTAGACCTTGATGTCGACTGTACTTTATAAGTAACAGGGTAACCTGTTTCGTTTATTAAATTTAATTCAATCACCTTTAGTTGAAAATGGCTTATTGTCCAGGAATTATACATGCAGATGATGGAATCCAAATGGGCAATACATGAAACAGCATTTTGGGGCATGAAGGTTGTCGTGGTTTGGTAAGTGGTTGCCAAAGTTACTAATTTATTATTTATACTAATGACATGTGGGTACTATGTGCAAAATTCTTCGCGAATTTTTGTATCTGAATTAGCGTACATGAACATGCGGGCCATTGCCCAAAATTGACCCCATTTATTAAATGTTTTGTCGGAATTGTAAAAGAAGAGTTTGGAACACTGGCCATTGAATTGTAACATCTACTTTTTTGTCTTGGCTGTTACTGCTTTTATCGAATCAATTAAAAAGAAACCATAATCGCCTTTATCTTGGCATACCAAACTAGACATCCTCGTGAACATGGGGCCGAAATGTAATGGGATTTCGGATGTTCTATTATCCTTTTCACTTTATCGATCAAGGCTTTCAAATCGATATTGAAAAATTCCTGCAAACGACAAAGTCCGGCGCCGAAGAATATAAATAACCATAAGCTCTGAGAGTTTCATAAAACACATATCCTCCATAGGGATACACCTCTTCACCATAAGTAACAGTTTGGAATATCAATTGTGACATTACATGTTGCATTGATTCGGTGTTGATTTAATCTTTCAAGTTATTCATCAAAAGGTGGCCTCCCACAAAAGGTATTGCCATCATTACTTCATTCGGTCCCAATCTAGTCCACCCCATACTTTTTTTGTAGGTGTAGGCAATTAATTTTTAATTACACTAACGATTTGGTTTTGTAAAGTTTCATTGATCTCTTCAAATAAATATGCGTAAATAAAGTTTGAAAAGACAAGAAATCGTGGAAAAGAAATGGAAAACTGATACCAGTTTGTACTCCATGGCAGGGCATAATCTGACGTGGTATGGATAATTTACCGTAAATGGTTTGTATGGCAAACTTTACGCATTTCCAAACGTCAAGTGATTTATAATGTTTCGAACGTTCGTTTATTGAACTAATAATAATTTTTTCCAATATTTCAATCATTTTTCCAAACTGTTCAGTGTCTTGTATCCAATCCTATTGATGCAAAAGTTTATCATTATATTCAAATGTTTTCATTACGAGATCATTACTGTCGTTGTTATTTGTTGATAAATACTTTAAATGATAACGTTTTATTATTTTAACGAAACGAACAATGTCAGTTTCAACTGTATTCATTTGGACTATTACCTTTCTTACATATTGCAAGAGTAAAATTATAAGGCCAATTAAAAAAATGCCTAAACTTATAAATACAAGCGTACAAAATGTTTTGTGAAATTTTAAAAATAATGAACGATTATTATAAATATTTTATTTATGTAACAGTATTTTTTCAATTACACTTGCTGGATTGGCATGTGTCTTTTCGCGAAATTAAAAAAATATGATTTTGTTACTATAATAACATACCATGAATTCTAAAATAAAAAACGAATCAACATAATATCCTCATATAGTCCAAGTTTGCTTATCTCGGGAACTATTTCGTTTAATATACCCTCGTCAATTACAATTGAATAATAAGGAAACAGCTCATTTAATATGTACCCATCTTCAGTTTCCAAAACTTTTGGAACAAAGTGTTTATATGGGGAATAGCGAGCAAGATATTTTGCTGTCATATTGGCTAAAGGTAACCCTTGTTTTATTTTCAGTTTGGGAATTTTTTTACTCTTAAAATACTTTAAAAAGGTGATCCATCAAATTTCAAATCTATTTTTTTTCGCATTTTACTTTAAAGATTTTGTCGTTACAAAACTGCAAGGGGCTGTCAGTGGGAAGCAAAATTGAAATGAGAGAATCCAATCGATGGAATGTGTTTGCATACAACTTATTCTCATTCAAACAGAACAGCCTAGTTGAGTGATCAAAACGACTTTGTTTTTCTCCGAGGAATGTTATAAACCGCATTGCTTCCAAAATATCGATTTTGAAGATTGTGGGAATTTGTTTTTGGTGATTTAATAAAGCTTGTTTCATATCAACAATCGAAACATCTATTTTACGCAACACATCGATGAGAACAAATGTCTTGTCCTTTAATTCCTCGACAAAGACGATGTAATAACCCAACAGTATGAAATTATGCACTTGAACTGCAGGCGAAAACGGGACGAAAAATATATCGGGTTTGAGAAAGCAACTCTATATTCCCCATCTTATTTATTGGTGTAATATTCTGGCAGTTCGCTTACAGCAATGCCTTCAATAAAAGGCCAGGTTTCCACATGATTGGGCCAGATTCCATTGATGAAATCAGTTACTCTTTTATATTCAAGACAATAGTNAAAGGCCAGGTTTCCACATGATTGGGCCAGATTCCATTGATGAAATCAGTTACTCTTTTATATTCAAGACAATAGTCGTAAATTAAATCGTCAAATAATATTTCGGGAAGATTGTGTATGAAAGTTTCGATCGAACCACATGTTTCATTTTCGATTGTTACTTGATAAGCGTTTAGGAGAGACCTTTCAGTAAATACACAATCAAATGTAATTCAATTTCCCATCTCGTTATTTTGTAGAGGTAACGAACGATTCGAGTGTTTGTTCTAGAGTGACGTAATTTAAACACAAGCATTAAGTTCGATTTCCGCAGCCTCACTCCACCCTATAGGCACAACCTCACCCCTATAATCTTTAATTCGACTCGCCAACCAAAATAAACTTCAAGATGGTAAGTAATGATATCCGCTTCGTTTAAACTTCGTACTTGGATTTCGGCTGATGAGGGAATTTTAAAATAATTTCGCAAATATATCTCATTACGGTATGATGACAGCGACGACGACAAGCTGTACAAAGTTTTTACGAGTGTTGGTTCAGTATTTTCGATAAACTGATCAAATCTCGCTGAAGTTATAGGATACTGGATAGAAAATTAAATTTCGTCATTAAAATTTCGAGGACATTTGGAAATCCATTCAAGACTGATTTCTAACTTGTGTTGTGGGTAGTCTCGCATTTTAAACCAAAGGCAACAACTTTATTTGTGATTCAAATAAACCAACACACGATCTCATATAGGCAGATACAACAAAAACTCTACTTCATTGGACGATGTTTTTTCGGTCATGCCCATCAAGACAATAAAACGTGGAAGGCCAGTCACACACGACCTTGGGTGACGTCAGTAATGTGGTGGAGTGACACTAATTCAGAAAAAAGAGTGGGTATTGCAGGAGTGGGGGGGGGAAAGTTGTGTCATTTTTATAGTATATATAGAGGTACTTTAGTGGCAGTTTGTATCTTGTGGTCATTGGGCGACCATTATTATCTACTGCAATGCCCATCACCCCGGACACCGCCCAGCTGCCAACTATCACCCTGGATGCCATCCAGCTGTTAACTGACCACCATCACTACCTGCCTGAATATTGTGGGAATTCATTGCTGCATGACGTGAGAAAATGAGAAAATTAACCATTGTAGAGAGTAAAACATTCCTCCAACAACTCTTCACTACGCATCTTATAAATATCAGGAAGAAAAATTAATGTAACTTTTTTTTTTAAATAAAAATGTATATTCATTTTGTTAATATACACATATGTGTAATTAAATTTATTTGTTTAAGTTGAGTAAATTTTATCAAAAACAACACAGAAAAAATTTTAATATATAGAATGTATTAATACAGTTGTTATAAACTTGCAACTAGAAAGAATTGTTACACAATAAACTGGTAGTGAAAAAAGGGGAGGGGATTCATTACTGCTTACAGATAAATATTAAAAAACTAAATATTAATTAATCAAACACTAACTATTCGAGAACTATAAAGAGAAGTCTCTGGGTCCCCATTTAAGTTGGTAGTAAAAGGTAGGTCCGATCTGGTACCCCCTTGCCAATATATATCTTCTCTATAAAAAATAAAATGTCTTCTCATAACTCGTGATTACTAATTGTTTAGATTTAAAAAAAATTAAAAATTATTCTTATGTGCATTAGTTTAAATTAGTGAATGACCTTGGTCCTTGTGTTTGGTAATAAGAGGGAGATCCAATTTGGTACCCCCCTTTGCCAATAAATATCTTTTCTATAACAAAGCGAAAGCGCCTTCTCATAACTCATTATTATTAATAGTTTAGATTTAAAAAATATTTTTTATGGCTTGTTATGTGCATCTGTTTAAATTGGTGAATGACCTTTATTCTTGTGTTTGGAAGTAAGACAGAGGTCAGAATTGGACCTCCCTTGCTGGCATATATCTTATCTATAACAAACCGAAAAACCTTCTCATAACTCGTGATTATTAATTGTTTAGACTAAAAAAAATGTTTTAATGATTTCTTATGAACATCAGTTTAAATTGGTGGATGACCTTTGCCCTTTTGTTTGGTAGTAAGAGGGAGGTCCGAATCGGACCTCCCTTGCCAATTAATACATATCTATAACAACTTGAAAGAGCCTTCTCACAACTCGTGATTACGAATTGTTTCCAGTAAAAAATTTAAAATGACTTGTTATATGCATCACTTTAAGGTGTTGAATGGCCTTTGTCATTTTGTTTGGTAGTAAGAGAGAGTACCAAATCAGACATCCCTTGCCAATATATATATTCTCTATAACAATACGAAAGAGTCTTCTCAAATCAAGATTTGTTTTTATTTAAATTTTTATAGGGTATAAATACTTAGCACTAGATTCTGATTATTCCTAATTCCGGTAATCTGTTAATGATTTGCACAGCTTAATATTGTGTGGGATTTATATACTTAAATAGATTCTCTATTTAATTTTTATTATTGTTAAGTTTTTTTTTTAATGTTGAAAATTAAAATATTATAGTTTTTTTCAAAACTCTGCCCTGTGGAAGTATCGTTAATTTCTACAATTTAAGTTAAGTTTTCATTATTATTATTTTCTTTCGGGAGTGGGATTAATAGTTTCTTGTTATAATTAACCATCATTGTATTATAGGGTGAAATTAATAGGTATCTAACTTATCCTATCTTGGTCCATTTGACGCAAAATCGCCCATAATAATAGTTGTATATAAATTTAATCAAATCTTGAAACAATTTTTCCTTCTTATAATGCATACAAATTAAATTAACTTAACTGAAAATTGCCATAGTTCTTTTGTTCATTCACTAATATATGTTTTAGTCTCATGAGCTTTGAATAAAATTTATAAGCAGCATTGGATAGTTGATGATTTAAATTTTCATATGACATTTTACCTGTGGTGACACTAAATTTTTAATACAATTTAAGTGATTACTGCGAGTTTAAAAATAAATTTTGTGGAAAAATAACTTATTTGGTTCATTTTCTGAACCATTTCTTAAACTCGAGGTATGCTGTTATGGAAAAGTGACTCAGTTAATAAACATCCATATGATTTTCGTGACCAAATCGACAAACATTTTGGTATTTCCTATGAAAAACTTGACTAAGAAGGTCCTAGTCATCATTTCAGAAGCTACCTTTACAGTCGACAATTTTGGACATAAAAATAATGATGGTGTTTTTATCGAATATTTTTCTTTTAACCCATATATTCGTATCACTGGCCAATACACAAAATAGATTAATAATTGAGGGGGAATTAAGGCAGACTCAGCTTTGCCTCACATAGGTCTTGAAGAAATTGTGAAATTACATCAACTTTGCCTGAAGTTTATCTTGTAATTTTTCATTTTATAACTGCATAATCATTAGTCAAAGTTGAAGTAATGCTCAAATTTGCCTCAAGATTATGTCACTTTTTTAGTGTGATTAGCCTCAACTTTGCCTCTTGATATTTTTTTGTTTGTTGTGGTTAATGTTCAAAATTAATTTTGATTTCGAAAGATTCTTGAATCAATGATAAAAAAAATTTGAAAGAAAAAAAGCACGATATATAAAACCCCTGTGTTTTCTAGTTGAACCGCAGATAGCAAAATGAAATATCGAGTTTCAGACATTACCCTGGAATGGATTAAAAAAACAAAATTGGCCAATTGTCAACACAAATCAAATGAGATGCATACTCAATAGTTGGTGGTTTCGGAAAAATTTTAAGAATCGCATTTTAATTCATGTACAAAACAATATTGGTGTTTTCATTGTAAAAACCGAATTTCCATACCTATATCGGCATTCAAATCGCAAGATTACAGAAAAATTAAAAGATAATTCAGAGGATTTGTGCTGTTTTGTTATTCCCAACTTGAAAATGCATTCGAAAGAATAAATTTCCAAGTTTAAAAACATTCTGGATACAGATGAAATGGCCGAGTTAGTGATCCTGTTTAAGATGATAGAAAATTATCAGTACATTTAAAAAAAAAAATTACATTCCTTTTTGGATTCGTTCTGTCCATTGAATTGCATCGTTTTCAGAGTCTCGTGGAAAAATATAGTGATTTAGCAAATAGAACAAAGACATGGCCATATAGTGAAATGTATGCCAATTGGAAAGTAATTCCTTTTATTTACTTGTTTTACAATCGCATATAAATAATGGGTCATATGCCATCGATGAACAATCTATTTACGCTTTGGACGAGGAAATTTCTCGTTGTGTCATGCAAACTTTTGTGGAGATTCAAAAATTTTTTGATATTCCATTCTGTAATCGATGGATAAAGACAATGTTGTAGGGCAGCAAGAGCCAGATGCGTCGGACTGTATTGTCTCCATGAATTAAATGTTTGCGAAGCCAAATTGTTTTGCGAGCCGATCTACTGCCAAACGAAATCATAGTTCCACATACGTGGTTGACTTCGTTAGGTGTGAGTTGAAATGTTTCTTGAATCTCCTTGTTCGATCTACCTAACATTGTCGATGGACAAAAGGAGAAATTTATACATTTTGGGTGGGATACGGTCTTTTTACTTAAAAGAGATACAGTTATTCATCCGGCCTCAATCGTCGTCATCAATCGGGTGGCTTTTGCAATGACGGATTTACTGTATGTTTCACCACTGATATTGAAGAATAAGAATGCTGACATTAATGGAGATAAGGATTTATTGTATGTGGTTTCAGATGAGGTTGCTCTCAAAGAAGTGATGATTAACATGTCTCCTATGTACAGTATTTATATCCCTTTTAATAACTTGAAGTTGAAGTTTACCGAAACTCACATTCTGTACGTGCACATGCGAAGTTTACCCAAAACTCACGAATTTTACCAATTATTCGAATTATTCCGCAAAATTTATACCTTGAAATAGTTTAATGACGAGACGAATCGCTAAGCATTGGACAAACTAATCGGTGAAGTGCCACGCATTTACGACTTAGTTGAACCAACTGCGGATATTTAGGAAAAATTTTGTCTTTTTATTTATTTCAAATATGGCTAGAGGAAAACATTAGATTTTTTTTCTAGGTAAATCAAAAAACTTACGAGTTGGCAAATGGCAATGTCAATAATTTTCACGACTAATATCTCTTATTTCTCAATTCTTTGAAATTACCTAGTATATTGGATGGAACCTTAATACGCATTGTCTTGAGTGGCGCCAAAGGAAACATTCTTCATTACCTTGGACTTGTAGATAAATTGATTTCGCTTGATAGTACACTCGAATTTATGGACGTAATCAGTTCTTCAAAACTTTCCATTAACGAAATTGTGGATGAAATCGACAAGGAAATGCATCAAATGGGTATAAATGCTGATATGGTTCCCCGACTAGGTCATAATTCGTTTATCTCGGCGATTGAATGGAATGATTTATCTTTGAGAAATGATGGGTTGTATTTAAATGAAAAACAAATTTTAAATAAATCAAAGACTTTGTTATTTCCCAGACAACGATTCACTGAATCACTTATGCAGTTCTTTGTAAAAACTTTATAAGGATTATAATCGTAAACAAGTTGAAGAAAAAATAATTATTATGGTTAAATTTGAACATATATATTTTTTTCGAATGTGGCTGACAACCGTCTAGTGCAATATAGTCGGGGTTCAAGAATGGGTATAAATGCTCATATTGTCCCCCGACTCTGTCATAATTCGTTTATCTCGGCGATTGAATAGAATATTTTTTGATGGGTTGTATTTAAAGGAAAAACTAATTTTAAATAAATCAAAGATTTTGTTATTTCCCAGACAACGATTCACAGAATAATTTATTCAGTACTTTGTAAATACTTTATACATTGTTATATGCCTGTATATATAAGTAGTATAATCATAATAGAGTTGAAAAAAAAATTATTATTATGATTAAATTTGAATATATTTTTTGGAATGTGGCCGACGACTGTCTAATGCAAAACAGTCGGTGTTCAAGCAACTGAAAACTGCCTGTTTTGAAGAGGTTGGTGTCATGGAATATATAGATTCGAGGTATCCCGGATATAAATTGTTCAAACACGGCTGGCGACATACAAGTTTTGGCCCAAGGCAATGAAACAACGACCGAAACAACTTAGAAGAGCTGGGTTCTTTACACGGGAGAAAGCGACAAAGTAATATGTTTTTATTGTGGGTGTAAGTTATTTCACTGGAAAGATGTAGACGATCCTTGGATCGAACATGCCTACAATTACTTGGTGGTTGACTGTTTAAATGTTAATTCGACTAGGTATAATGCATATATGGAATCTATTAGTACGGAGAATTTCGAAAATGATACAATTTCCCAGAACGAAAAAGATACTTCAGATGATGTCAGAGTTTCCCAGAGCAACAAAGATACTTCAGATTATGTCAGAGTTTCCCAGAGAGACAAAGATACTCCAGATGATGTCATAGTTTCCCAGAGCGACAAAGATACTTCAGATCATGTCGATGTCATGTCTCAATTCTTGCAAAGCAGTGAAGAATAATCTAGCAATCCCGAATATGCCATGAGTGAAGCACGAATATAAACCTTCAAAAATAAATGACCCCTTCTCTATGCCAAGGTCCAAAATGGCTAAGAAGTGCAGAATTTTTTACACTGGTTTTGGTGATCGTGTAACTTGTTTTCATTGTGGTAACAGTATCTTACATTGGGAAGATAATGACGATCCTTGGATAGAACTTGTTTTTTTTTGGTATCCTAAATGTAAATTCGTGGTTTTGGTAAAAGAAAAGAGTTCATCAACACAATTCTGGTGGAAAAAACACAAATGTTGCCGCAAAAACAAAGCTAGCTAATGACGAAGACTATGAATTCCACAATGAAGGAGTTCTAGGAATGTGTGAGTAGCCACAAGGATGATAATAAAAAGACAAATTCATTTGTGTGTAAGATTTGTTATCAAAGAGAATTGCAGGTTGTTTTTATTCCATGTGGTCATTCGATTTCATGTAACAAATGTCTATCTACACAACCAAATTGCGCAATATGTCGTCAAAATATCACTGTGGTTAGTTAAATATTCATATCATGAATAAAGGTATATATATATATATATATATATATATATATATATATATATCAATAAGCAATTTATTATTACAAAAAGATCACTTTATGTTAAACACACAGGACAGATCTAATTTGAAAAATTAAATGTAAACGAATTGTTGTTTGATTATATTACAGTCAAACTTAACGATAATATATATCACGATGTAGTGGTAAACGGTTTCGAAGAATGTTAAAAAAAAATTTTGAATGCAAAACACATTTTAAATAACTGGTATTATGATAATCAAATGACNTATATATCAATAAGCAATTTATTATTACAAAAAGATCACTTTATGTTAAACACACAGGACAGATCTAATTTGAAAAGTTAAATGTAAACGAATTGTTGTTTGATTATATTACAGTCAAACTTAACGATAATATATATCACGATGTAGTGGTAAACGATTTCGAAGAATGTTAAAAAAAAATTTTGAATGCAAAACACATTTTAAATAACTGGTATTATGATAATCAAATGACNATTTCGAAGAATGTTAAAAAAAAATTTTGAATGCAAAACACATTTTAAATAACTGGTATTATGATAATCAAATGACTAAATTTCAAATCGAATAGGAGCACTTTGGCAAGAAAGTGAAAGGACTCGATACTCTCAGCAATAAAAAAAAGTTATAAATATAGGGTATGGAACAAAGTTCATCAATTATTTTGAAATACACTACTTGTTTTGTCCTTGGAAAAACACAAGTCCAATATCACAAAACTTATACCTGCAATTCAAATTGATAATTTATTATCATTACTACCTTTCAAAAAAAAGTTTTGCCGAGAGATGTTTCCAATTCGATCGTGCAAACTATAGAAACTTATCTTACGAGCAGTACGGATCTAGAACAAAAAAAGAAACTAGCGAATAATGTAAACAATATTTTCGTATTCAACCATCAAATATCAGTCCCCCATGTGTCTTTGAAGATTGCCACTACGGCTGTCGAAAGCGAACAAAACTACTCTCCTTTCGAGTGTGATTGTAAAAAACGTTTCGATCGCGATGTTGTAGATCACAAAATAATGGTATGATTTTAAAAAAATTAAAAAAAATTATTTATTATATATATAAGCATAATTGTATAAATTTGTAATTATCACCCGAGAAGGATTTGCAGTAACATGTGTGATTACGTGAACGAATCGGAAATCCATACCAGTATGGACGAGGAAGATGAAGGCGATGATATTACTTCTAATGAAAATGATAGTGAAGAAGAATATATGCCAGTTTGTCAGCACAAAATTTTCCAATTTCAAATTGATGATTCGCATAAATATTCGCGTATAAATATTGGTGTCAAACAAGTCTGTTTCTTTGATCAATGCGGTAGGTGTTATATCCAATATTGCACTGGTGAAACCCATGAATTTTTGTTATTTGATGCTAGACGCGACGAATGTATAGCATGTAAGATGTAATGTTTATTTCCTCAATGTAGTGTCCTTCTTTTAAGACCCGATACCACAATACCGTGCTCGTATCGGTATCTTGAGAAAATTCAACAAAGGAAATTAGAGTCTCTTCAATCGGTAATCATAAGTTAAAACTACTTCCCAAAAACGGCGACGATTGTTCGTGGCGTGAATATTGCGATGGTTATCGTCATACAACTAAAAAAAGTGGTGATTCGTCCTTAACTTTACTTTGTTTCTCAACAGAATGCAGGCTTAATAATACCGTCCATTTAACCCACAAAAAACATCAGAAAAAAACGGCGAATTCAACCCAGTAAATAAATACGACAATATGAAAACTATCATGCATGGCGTTAGGTTTACTTTCCAAGGGTTAAAACACATCGAGTATTGTAAAGATGACATTCATTTGCATATCCAACGGACCCCCTTGATGAAGTTATTCTTTTTTTAAAAGTGAAAGATGGTCAGAGTGCAGAATCTGCCGTGTGTTTATCACGGCCTAATTCCATATTTCCAACTACGATCGACGAGATGAAGAAGCAAATTTCGGACGAACATATAACGACTGTGTATAGCCATCGAAATTACTACTTTACATATAAAATTGTGAGTGTAAGTTCAGGTTCGTTTCAGCGATATATCGAAAGGTGTAATGGAAAATGGCATTTTTGTAGATTTCCCACAAAATATAACAATTGCCAATTCATCGAATATAAAACCGTTTGCGCTGGTGATTTGTGCAGAATATATCACGAATTAGCATTGACGAAATACAAATTTTCACCATCAATACTTTGTAAACCAACAATGAAGTTTTAAATAATATTTGGAATTTTGATACTTAATAAAGCTCCTATTACATTTATATAGCGTGTTTCTCATTCCTTCGCTCTCCATTCGTTTTTTCCAAGTCTTCATATTTCTTTATCAAATCAATAAGTTTTGCATCAAACACATTTTCCCTTGTAAGTTTAAATTTACTCGAACCATACCAAGGAGATTTGATGTCAATTTGCCGATTGTGTATCGAATTTATTGCTTGATCCAAATATCCTACGTAGGACTGCTGAGAAAAGGGGGCGGATAACCAAACATTTATTTCTTCCCCAAAACCCGGAAGTGTATTTACGATAACAGTTTTTTTTTCACATCTTTTATTTTTCAGGTGGTTAGTTTTACTTTTTATGAACGTATACATTAAATTAATGCTTTAATTTGCAGCTTCATAGTTTAGTTGAAATAATTTTGTTTGTTGAATTTCGAAATTAATTAAGAAGTTCATCAACCTATTAAATAGGTCAATTAATTGTTTCGATGTCAGTAACAAATCAATGTTTTTTTTACATTGTCTAGGTTTTGTATGTTTTTATTACTCATGTTACATAAAATCANTGTCAGTAACAAATCAATGTTTTTTTTACATTGTCTAGGTTTTGTATGTTTTTATTACTCATGTTACATAAAATCACAAAATTAATGGATTTTTCAGTAATATCGCTAGTATTTTCATGCTTATTTTTTAAAAAGTCGAGTGTTTCTTCCATTACATTTTTTTTTTCTTAATTTTCAAACAATAAGATGTTGTCAAAATGGAAAAAGAAAATAATTTTTTTTTTTTCAAGTCTTACTAATATTCGTATATCTTGCTTTTTTTTTTAATCTCGACCAATATAATTATAAGTAAACGACTTTTGTACGAAAAAAAATGCATCGACTGCCCCGAATTGCATGCAAATTCCATAAAATTACCACCGTTGTTAAAGCAGCTTTATTTGCCTCTGGTGATTCATCANTGTCAGTAACAAATCAATGTTTTTTTTACATTGTCTAGGTTTTGTATGTTTTTATTACTCATGTTACATAAAATCAAAAAATTAATGGATTTTTCAGTAATATCGCTAGTATTTTCATGCTTATTTTTTAAAAAGTCGAGTGTTTCTTCCATTACATTTTTTTTTTTCTTAATTTTCAAACAATAAGATGTTGTCAAAATGGAAAAAGAAAATAATTTTTTTTTTTCAAGTCTTACTAATATTCGTATATCTTGCTTTTTTTTTTAATCTCGACCGATATAATTATAAGTAAACGACTTTTGTACGAAAAAAAATGCATCGACTACCCCGAATTGCATGCAAATTCCATAAAATTACCACCGTTGTTAAAGCAGCTTTATTTGCCTCTGGTGATTCATCANGCCCCGAATTGCATGCAAATTCCATAAAATTACCACCGTTGTTAAAGCAGCTTTATTTGCCTCTGGTGATTCATCAACTTTGAATACACACAACACCCCTTTTAGTTTTTCATACGATGCTCCTGAAGACTGTTTTAATATGAAAAGAGAAAATTATGTGGTTAAAACATACAATGATTTAACTAAAATCATTTCAATCATATACATTTCCCCAAAGGCCTCAGCGACCAACTTGTGGGGAGGCTTCTTACTCACAGACCCACAAATATTCTAAAAAGCATCTGCAACTTTTTTTTTAACAATTAAAAAAATATTTTGCGAGTAAATTACAGGGGTGCGTCAAAAAGTACGTCATTTTGGAGGGGTATATAACAATCGGTTTTGTAATTTTACCCTATTTAAACAATCAGAATTTAGTGTTGAATGTCGATGCGGAAGGAGCTGTGCAACTCTTGCATAGTTCTCTAACTTGCTTTGCTCTCATACTACCGAAAATTTCCATTGATAATTTGCCAGACACATTTTCGTCCCGGGACTATTGTTTCGAGCTGAATTGCAAAATCCAAACAGTCCAACGACATCCGCGATGAGACATGTAAAATTTCATTCCTATAATCTATTTAATCCACAAGAATTCGGATATTCTGTGTTACAGCAGCAGTATTTACAACTAAATTCTGGCTTAGACGAATCCCTCAATAACATTCAGAGTAACATTGGCGATACTTGGATGAATAAGGCCAATCATCTTCACTTGTTCTTGCTTACTTTAACACATTCGATATTAAACACGGGATTCAATTTCCTTTATGTGGGCTTTTTGGCCGGTTCACAAGATTTAGGCACCCAAAATTTGTTTGTAAAATACAACGCTGCTGACATGAGGATAAATAATTGACCCGATATTGGAATTTCTGTGAAAATATGAACATTAAACCAAAAGTTTTGAAACTGAGTAAAACATCTTTGTGTGTTTCATCGTTCAGTGATAAAAACGGTAAAAGTTTTGCAAAGAGTGGTAATGCAAAGAAAAATTTGGTGATCAAGGAATTTTTACTCAAAATGGAAACACACAACCAATACACTGGGGCTTTTGATTTTTTGATCAATTTTTAATCTATGATGGTTCAAATGAAGGTGAGGTAGTAAATCTCTGTATTGATGACGTAATTAACACGGATAATGATGATGATAAAGATGGTGATGACCGCTTTTCATCATTATCGATGGGGAAACCTATATATGAAGAAATTATACAAAAATGTATGGATAATTTCAATGCATTTCATAGGTTCATATGTCATTCGTATACAGACACTTTGCATTCATCCGCAATCATAAATTATTTGGGAAAATTATGGAGCGCATGTCCTAATAAAGTAAATAAGTGCATTTTTGTTAATAATAAAAACCTAAACAATAGGCACGACATTTTTGATGAACAAAGAACTGAAAAAATGTGTTTATTTCATCACTATGACAAAATTAGAGACATTGATCGAAAACATGCAAATTTCATTACATCTCTATTGATACTANTTTATTTCATCACTATGACAAAATTAGAGACATTGATCGAAAACATGCAAATTTCATTACATCTCTATTGATACTATGTTATATATGGTCAGAGAAACATTTTGTACCGGTAAAAATAATTCATCCATTTTTTAAATGCTACTATGATAGTATACCTGAAAATATTGTCCATCAATTGATAAAATTGTATTCATTTGTAGTTGTCATATGACAATAATGTTGATTAGCTGGAATCCTTTGATTTTTTTAAGACTCATGAACGAGGACGTGAACTATGCATTAGGTCTCACTTAAAGCATATGAGTTTTATGAAGAATGGTGGTAATTTGGCAGATTTTCAAAATTTAATTGGGTTTTTATTTTCGGATCTTGTTTAAAACTCGAGCATATTGCATTGCGGTTTTTAGTACATTGGTGAGTGANAATTGGGTTTTTATTTTCGGATCTTGTTTAAAACTCGAGCATATTGCATTGCGGTTTTTAGTACATTGGTGAGTGAGTTAAAACATTTAGATCCCTCCTACCAAAAACCCTTTAAAATGTCCATGGTCACTTCAGCTTATCGACGTGCAGCTAAATTGAATCGTTACGATTCACAAATTCTTTATTTAAGCGATGGTCGTCCTATCGCTGTGGAAGGAAAAAATAAACATCCACATATCAACGAGAGCCCAAAAGATTTACCTTGGAATAACGCGAAAAAAAANCTGTGGAAGGAAAAAATAAACATCCACATATCAACGAGAGCCCAAAAGATTTACCTTGGAATAACGCGAAAAAAAATACACAAATATGTAGAAAATGCGCTAACCGAGTTTTTAAATGACTTGAATGCATCTTATTCGTCGGAAGTGGAATTGGCACTTTCGATTTATTTCCTGTACAAAACAGGTAGACGAAAAAACGAAATTTTGTCTCTGACAGTGAGTCAAGTTAAATAATTGATCGAAAGTGAAAAAACTATAATTAAAACAAAAACAANCTGTGGAAGGAAAAAATAAACATCCACATATCAACGAGAGCCCAAAAGATTTACCTTGGAATAACGCGAAAAAAAAAACACAAATATGTAGAAAATGCGCTAACCGAGTTTTTAAATGACTTGAATGCATCTTATTCGTCGGAAGTGGAATTGGCACTTTCGATTTATTTCCTGTACAAAACAGGTAGACGAAAAAACTAAATTTTGTCTCTGACAGTGAGTCAAGTTAAATAATTGATCGAAAGTGAAAAAACTATAATTAAAACAAAAACAAAGACAACAACAATGTGTATTCCTTCTCATTTACGCATACATTGAATGCATTTGTGAATAATCCGTCACATTCGATTTTCAAAAAATCTAAATAAACTCTTCATCACCCGATATGAAAAACTCCGTTCAATTTATATCACTTTGTATAAAAAAAGAACCGGTATTCGGCCTGATAGAGGAGTGTTGTTTCACGTCTGGCGAAATAATTTTTCTGTGCGCGCGAGTGCGGTCGATCCGAGCGAGATTGGCTCGAAATGCACTCGGACATGGTAAAAGGTCTTCATTGAATTACATAAATAAACAAATATTAAGTGATGCTGACCTACAGCAAATTTTACCTAACCAACTCATGTATAATTAATAAACAAATACAAATATATTATTAGAAACTTATTGGTATATGGTATCCAAAACAAAACTCGTGTATAAGTAACAAAAAACTTATTGGCAATGTCACTGTATATAAATGGAGTATCCACCCAGTTCTCTTCAGTGTAACATCATGTCGACTAGATGTGCTGTACATGGGGCCTGTGCCCATATGCTCGCCTCATGTCAGTGCTGTTTTTGTGGGTACCATGCTCAATGCCCCGACGTATATTCTTCACCTTCACCAGCATCAATGATTGGGGAGCAAGAAGATGACGATTTTGTGGCTACTACCATCGACACTTTTCTTCCCACTGCAGCCAATGAAGTTTGCTCAAATTGTGTAGTAGATTTTCAAGGTTTTTAAATTCTTCAAACATTTTACGTAAAAGATCTGGCGATTTTAGACATTGATCCCTTTCATTTACAACATTTTATTTTTGGGGCTCCTCGTAAATTAACTTGTTTTAGTGCTAAAACTGAAGAAATAATCAAAAATTATATTTTAAATGTACATGGAATACGTTGGTATGAAGATGGGGTACCTTACAGGTGTACATGAAGTGTTTTACAAAAAATACCGCGAAAATACAAACACATCTATATCTCGACTGATGAAAACTGCAAGATTTTAAGCAGTCAATTTTTACCTCCACGTTTATTCACCAACTCCGTTCACAGCCTTGAAACTGGGATACCAAATATTGCAAATGTTGTAAAAAAGGCAACTGACTCGAGGGTTGTGCGATGGAAAATGTGTGTATTCGTGAATATGTTTTATCTCAAATAAATGTAGTTATGTAAAAGAAAATGTTTTTTTTTAAATATCCCCCACTCTGTATGTTGTGAGATGGAAAATGTGTGTATTTATGAATATGTTTTATCTGAAAGTAATGTAGTTTTGTAAAAAAATATTTTGTTTAATGTAATTCTGTGAAATGAAATTTTTTGTCTCTAAGTTTATATCATGAATATAAATAAATAAAAAATTAACAACCCATTGACATTATTTTGGATTCCCATGAAAAAAATCCCCAAATCACAACATGGAATAATTCGGGGGTTAAAAAGCACAAATACTTTGGAAATTGAATGGGCATGCCTTTCGACTTACCCACTCGTGTGGAACGATGATGGGCAGCAGACGTCATATGTTTGTAAAGATGGGATCGTAACGAGCGACCTAACGACATCCAGTTTTAAACTCAATTATTGAAAATGTAGGGCCGACATGATATTGGGAATTTTCGAACCTCAGCCACCCCTACCGAGATGTTTCCCATCAGCCCATGTTAATTTCCTGACAAATTTTTAATAAAATATAAGATGACTGTTCATATATTTTTTATGATTAATATTTGGAGTTCATGTAGCTGCAATTTATATTTCCACAAAGAGGCGATATTTTATATAAAAAATTTACAAAAGGACTGAAAACTATTTTTCCCATTAAATTTCTAATATGGTTTTCAGCGATTCCTTCGTATCTTAGAAAGCGATCGATTTTGATATGTACACAATCAATTTTTCAAATTTTAAATTGGATATTTGAAAATAAAATTTTCATGTACACGAAAGAAAATCATTCCACCGTGGGCACTATTCAATTTTCCAGTCGCAATCACGGTGATGGAGACCCATTTGATGGCGAAGGTCCAATATGTGCACACCCATCCTTACCCCCCTCCCCTTAAAAGTATTTGTTTTGGCAAAGATTTTACCTTGTTTATCAACAGGTGCTCATTCATGAATTAGTCCATTTATTAGGTTTATATGACAATAAAAGAAAATATACTGTGATATTCGATCCGACAAAATACCATTAATTTACAGCATTTGATGTGAATAATATTATTTCAATATATCCATTTAAAAAAGAAAATAAAATAAAATAAAAATCATTTTATTCCTCTTGCTATTTTATTCTAGCAGTGGTAAAAATGAAAAAAAAAACGGTTTAGGGAGGGGGAATATATATGGTTAACTTTTGATAGAAGCTCAAACCTCCACAGTTTATGTTACTGTGCACATTCGTAAAGAAATAATGGATCAGGTGTTGGATTTGAGGAATCATGTTTTTCTATACAATAACCACAAAATAGGGTTAACTCTGGATAGAAAATATAATGTATGGTTCAAAGGAAAAGATATTGCTTTGTTATTGGTATATGCAATCAGCCGGAAGCCGGAAAGCCGGAAAGCTATTGCCACTCACGTGAAAGAAAAATATAAAAAACTTTCAGTGAAATGGCAACCAATGCAATTTCAGTCGCGGTTGTGAACGAGCAGCCACATACTATCTTCATTAACGAACCGGGAATCTACAAATTGATAATGTTTTCCAGAGTGCCTTTTGCAGAAAATGTTCAAGATTTAATTTATGAACATGTCCTTCCGTGTATTCGCGAAAGAACATATAGTAGGTCTCAGACTCACATCGAGTATTTGACAGAACAACTCCAAGCAAAAACTACCGAAATAGAGGTTATGAAAAGACAATTATTGGCTCGAGTCGTAAAAGAGGCAGTCATTACCAATACACTAAACACAACACAGAAGAAGTTTATGAGAATTTGAAACCAAATTTCGTAATAATGAAATTGAATGAGGATAATTCCGATTTTGTATATTACGTAATTTGCGTACAAAGAAGAAATTTGAAAAAACAACTCAATTTGCTTCGAAGAAAGCATCCCAACTCCAAGAAATTGTTACATGTCGAGTATGATCAATGGGTTCAAAACATGCACCTGCAAATTAAGGATGTATTGAGCAAACAATTGAATTTTTTCAAGAATTACTTTAATATTAAAAATACTCAATTTACAGAAAACGAAATGTTAATACAAATTAATGATATTTTAAAAAAAATTTATTTTTATGTAAGTTCGTGTGTGGGTCTATAATTGTTTTGGTTTGTACAAAAATTGGAATGTTGGTTAATAAAAAAAATATCATTTTTTTTTATTATTGATTTGATTAGATTTACTGAAATTATTTTACTCGTATATAGTATCCATTTCCAACCACTTGGCCTACTTTGTGCCTTTTAAATTTGTTTAATTTTTTACTCAAACTACTACTTCGCCTCCTTCGTCGGTTGCGAATAGGCGATGATGATCTTCTATGCAAAGTACTTGGAGACCTGCTCCGACTACTACGTCGCCATCGTCTTTTATTTTGGCATTA
>NQII01000959.1:613084-708688 GCA_002778355.1 Clitarchus hookeri | reverse complement strand
AGTGGGTAAGACACATTTCCAAGGTGTACACTTGTCAATATATCGTTTACAATTACCTCCAATTCCATTTGAAGTTTTCTTGTGACAAATCATTATTTTTTCTAGGTATTCTCATTTTTTTGTAGATATTTAGCTTGTATTTCAGTCATCACAAAGATATGTTTGATCCATTTTTCATTCAAAATTGAACAAACTTGGACAAGTTTTATCTCTTTTGTTGAATCGATAATTCTCCATGGAATCCCATGTACGTTAAGATACAAATNATTTTGAGTTTCAAAAACTTTAAATATTTGCCATATACACCAGGCCTTCTGTTTTGAGCCTCGAGAAATAAATTATCTGCAAAAATCCTAAACTCCTTTTTTTCTGGATAACCTAGTTGGGTGATTAATGTATCGGGAAATAGATCGTGGTTAAATTTCATAGCATCATCCATTTTACTGTTTGGCATTATTACCAAATCCTGCAGTCCCCGATAAATACTCGAGCCAAGAGTAGATATTGGCCCTGCTGCGGAAGATGACGAAGTCGACATTCTATCTATAAAATTATCATTTTCGACACCGATTTGGGGAACTTTTTGATCATCTGGGGATGCAATCACCGGCTGATTACTATCAATTACAGGCATTACCATTTCAGGAGATGAATACATTTCATTGCTGTGAAAACTATCAACATCGCTGAGTGAGATTCTACGACGCAATTGTCTACGCTCTTTATATTCCTCTCTGAGCTTTTGTTTGATTGATTTAACTGTACGATTGTATACGAATGGTTGACGCAAATGATTTTCTGAATCACTAGCTGTACGACTGTATTTGAATGGTTGGTGTAGATGGTTTTCCGAATTATTATCGAGGATATGAAAGCGAGGTGGTGTTTGGTCGTCTCCATTATTTTAGCTTTCAGAGCTTTCAGCTTTTCCGTTTCGTCATCGGCTTCACAGCCATCATCATCTTTATCACTATGGTCTGACTCTGAATCATTTCGTGTTTGGTGAACAGATTTGAAAATGTTTGTTGTCGTAACACGATGATGTTGAAATTTTTGTAATTGTGTTTGAGGGGCAGGAGCATCGGGAAATGTGATTTTAGGTCCTGGGATACTTATCGGATCGGAATCTTGCGATTGTGAGCATCTAGGCGCCGATCGGGGTGGAGATGAAGGTGCAGTCAAAAAAGGTTTTAATATATATTTGTGAAAATGAGACATATGCAAAAAGTACTTTATCACTGTTTTGATAAATTTTGTTTTTCTCTGTAGGATTTAAAACTAAAGTAACTCCTTCATCATTATTTTCAAGTTTTAACAAAGTTGACAAACTAAGATCGACATAAAACAAATTTGCCACCTCGCGAATAATCATATTAAATATAACTGTACTAAATGTGGATAAATCCATAAATATTTGGGGAAGAGGGTAATTTATGTGGGTTGAGGTAACGAATTTTTAGATAACAATTGTCAGCTCCATAAGAAAACTGGCCAATTTTAAAATAACTTTGTTCTACCAGTTTTTTTTATGGCCTAAATTTGTAATGTATAACTGAGATGAGTAATCATTCATTTTTTATTGAGTAAAACTTATAATTTAAAAAAATTAATTATTTTATAAATATTTTTAATAACACATATTTATTTATGAATATAGCAGCACTTGTTTACAGATTTAAAAAAAAATGTTTGGTAACACATACATTAATATATTATATACACAACACAAAATTATTTCTTAAAGTTTTTTTTTTGTTTGTTCACTCATTTTTTTCTGGCAAGACTTTTCCAAATAAAGTCTTCTTTTATTAAAGTGTATCTATGTTGGCGTGCATTTGGATTATGAAAACCACAAGTGTTAGATTCAATGGAAAATTTTCGCGTAGCCATTACGAGTTTCTCGGCGGGTACACCCAAGTTCACCAAAAAGGGAATTTTTTGATTACCTCTTACAACAATGTGTTCGATCCAACTTTCATGTACGATTTTATTAATTGTTTCAATGTTTACCAACGGATAATAATAATGTGCATTATGCAGAAGGACCCAAGGTATACCATGTATTTTTTGGTAAAGATACAAATTTTGTCCATAATCATTTAATAAACTCGTACGTAAATGCGAAAGTGGAACTGGTCTTTCAACATGCACCATGTAAAGACCATTTACTGTAGCAAATTCAATTTATAGCGGAACATTCTTACCGGCATAAACACCAAATTGAATGTCGACGACCATAATTTTATCAAGNATATATATATATATATATATATACACACACACACACACACAGACATATATATGGCAATCTGCACACACGCACCGAAAAAAAAAAAGTTAAACACTTTGACTGATATATTTTTTAAATATATCCTTTTATTGTGTTTTTTTTTTCATTTGCTTTCGTAACCTCTTGATTAACCAGATCCCAAAGAAATCGAATAGTAGGTAAGACACATTTCCAAGGTGTATCCTTGTCAATATGTCCTTTACAAATACCTCCAATTCCATTCGAAGTTTTAGTGTGACAAATCATTATTTTCTTTCTAGATACTCCCATTTTTTTTGTAGATATTTAGCTTGTATTTTATTCATCACACAGATATGTTTGATCCATTTTTCATTCAAAATTGAACGAACTTGGACAAGTTTTATCTCTTTTGTTGAATCGATAATTCTCCAAGGAATCCCATCTAAGTTAAGATGCAAATTGCGATTTTCTTCGAGATCTGTAGACATACTCTTTGTCAAATGTATATATGGCACGGGTCTCGTTACATAACATATATTTATGCCTTGTTGGGTAGCATATCCAAACTCTAGTGGATATTTTTTTCCATCATATATACCAAATTAAAAATCGGCAACAAATGTTCTTTTCAAATCGATATTTTCCAACTCGCTGTGTTTTTGCGGTCGCCTGTTCATTTTATTATTACCATATATTTTTTTCTTTATCGTTGTTACTGGAAGATTGCGAACTTAGAGAGTCGTCTTCCGTTGTATCCCATCCCCAGTTCTTTTTAGAATCATCACTGTCAGTTGAATAATCCCGTACACCTTTCGATCTCGTTTTACAAAAATTTAAGCATCTTGGTTTACAAGCTTTTGTTGGATGTGATGGTTGCTGCCAGGGCTGGATCTGAGGTGAAATTATCTCACCATCGGAAAGATGCTGCTGCCGGGGCTGGATCTGAGGTGAAATTATCTCATCATCGGAAAGATGCTGTTGTTGCTGGGGCTTAGGTGAAGTCATCTCAATTTCGTTATCCGAAATAAAAATAGCAATTCCATCATCATTGAATTCAGCCATCACTTGAAAAAGTATTTTTTTCCACGCACCCGAATACAACGTTCTTGTGGTCACAACAATTCTACAGCTGGTAGATTTATTACTTCCAGCATACATTGGATCTAATATATATATATGGTTTATCTTAAAAAAACAAGTGTTTTTTTATAAGATAAAACATCACCCTAGGTTCAATATGTATGGTATTACTCAATTATTTTTTCTCCATTTCTAAAACATGAGTTTGCCGAAGAGCTTGTAAAATCACCAAAAACAATTTTAATTTTTTCCGCATTATACACTTTGTGAAATACTGCGTTTTTATTACAATATATCAACATATCTGATTAGATGTTTTTATGGGCAATTGAATGTTTATTATGTTCGTTACATAATAAACAAAAAAAACAACATCGATGGAAATATTAAACATAATCAAAAATGAATACTCTCGACACCCAAATGATGTGAGAAAAAATATTTCTATGGTAATAAATGTTCTTAATAAAAGGCCAGCATTTGATGTAACTGTACCTGAATATGGTGAAACTTTAATGACCCCTGAAATGCACCGGGGATGGATGGGGTCGAAATCGGCTTTAATGTGGATATGGTTGCATTTGATGTTGGCTGGTAAAAATAATTGCACAAAAAAAAACAATCATTCTAATCTTTATCAGAGTTTACTCGAAAAATTGGATTTCTTTATACTCTGTTCCATGTGTTTCGAAGGATACAGAAATAAAAAAATAATACTTAGAACACTTGTAGAAAATAGTTTTCCATTAGATTATATATGTGTACTTATTCATTCTAGCACTGTGGATAAAAAAAATAGTTCCTTAATTTACAATAATCCGACAGTGATAATTTTACTAATGCTAGAATACAGGCAATTGAAATTACGAATATTGGGTCAAGAGGAAAAACAAAAGAACCTTTTTATATCCATAAACGAAATCTCTTGGCAAGAGGCTATTTTAAACCATAATAATAATAATAAATAATTAGGTAAAGGTAAGCAACCTCAGAAACACGAACATTTTGGTGTATTTATTAAAATATACAAAAGTGTTTTTTCAAAATAAGTCATGTATATTTACATTTTGTTTGTGAAAATTTTATTTAAGAGCGCAGGTTTGCAATTTTTACAACAATTGACCAAACCAATTTCATGTAAATATGTAAAAAATTATTTGCAAATTTCAACCCGAAATGATCAATTACTGTTACAGGGGATACTATTCGAAAAAAGGTTAAAGTTACTCATTTCTTGGCAAGATAATGCGAAAAAATTATTCTCCTATAAAGAACAACGAAATGAATCATTGATGAAATTGACACTCAAAATGCGAAAACCAAATGACAAATATTGGCAACAAATGACACAAGACAAGAGGGAATATTTATCATCGTCTGGGCTCTTTTATTTTGGAAAATGTTCGTTTCTCAGCTGTCTAAATTGCGGTAATCTAATTGGTGATTTAAATAGGTCAAATTATAATCACAAATGCATTTGCAATTGGTAAACGTTTTCTTTTATTTTTGTCTGTTTTTCTCATTCTAACAAAATAAATATGAATATTTGTTTTTTTGTTTTTAATATATATTGGTATATAAGATAAAACTAAATTATATTTATTCCAGTCAAGCATAATATTTCCTTACTGTTGGACGAGACCAATGAATATTTTCGGAATTATCTCGAGCGTTTGTATTCTACATTTGTAGCAAAAGAATACGGCCCGAACTTTTTCTTGTATACCGCATCGATCAACATTTTTATTTCATTTTTGTTCGTAAGCATTTTGATGTACGTTTTATTTCGAGAAAAGGATTATTAACTTGAGCGAAATGGACGATAATCTGGAACAAATTGGAAAAATTATCAAACGCATCGAAGAAATTAGCCGAGAAACTGTCGATGGAAATTTGGATCTCATCATCATGCAGCTAGTGGGTCGGTATGACACCAAATACAGCCGAAATAAAATAATTTCCATTGTTGGATCCAGTGAATTCGGTAAAATCACCCCGCAAGAAGTTTCACCCTTCGGTTATGATCTGTTGTTAAAATGCATTTTTACCCATTGGTTGATAAAAAAAGCAACGAGGAGCCAAGTATGACTGTGGGTTGGTTGCGCAAAAAAAGTATGGTTTACTAACGCATAATTTTAGACTTTGATGTCAACAAAGAATATAATTTTGACATGTACGAAGAGAACCTCGTTTGGGGCGACCGTGTGATTGAGTTTGTCGAGAATGTTACCACAGCTATGTTCCCATTTTACGTCAAAGGATCGTGTTTAGTGACACATTGACATGAAAGAGCTAATTTTCACCTAATGTTACCCATTGTGATGGATTTTGTTAGTATGCATGTATTTTTTTGCTATCATACTCGCATCTACTCGCAATCTAATGAAGGGCTACCATTAAAGTTTGTGTTGGACAATCCAGCACTATGTTCATTGCCAACCGCTCGAGATCATTATCCCGAATGGCTGAGTTCGTATAACCATTTAAAAAAACTAAGTCCCATCAATATATGGACATTAAAAGATGAACTTGTTTCTTTCGTTCCTGTTTACGATCCCTTCAAAGAAGGTGAAGCCATTGTCGTTTCTATAACTTGCAATTCATCGCGAGAAGTTTTTTCTTTAAAACTTGATAAAACCAATAAATATGTTAGGCGGTACACTTTCATCGACCAAACTGTCCGCCAAATTCGATATGATGAGGAATTTATTACAACAAATAGTCATCGGACACAAACTCAAAATATTTACAGTGATAGTGATAACAGTAGCTACTGTGGGGAAGGGGTGTCGATATCTGATGGCCGGGTAAGGTCATCTATTGGGTCAAGCAATTATGAATTTGGATTTGAATATATCGGCGCGTATTTTGTTGTATGTATTGATGGTGAAATTACTTACGAAATTGAAAATTTAAGTGAAAGTGACTATGAAAATATAGTAACTGGGATGTACGAACTATATCGAGTTAGTATGATTGAAACTGATTTCCAATTCGAGACAAACCAGTTAGAGAACACTTTATTCAATGTTGAAAAATTAGACATTTCGTCCGACGTGATATTTTCCGAATATGTATTGGGAAGTGCTGAACTCCATGTTCCTTTTTATGATCGCCAGTTTTATCCATTTACTAAAAGTCAATTGTATGTAATTGATCGTTTCGAGGAAGCAATACGGCAACCCGACATTGATTTCGATCATCACAAGAAAAATTTCATGCATGCGCTTATCGAGGGATTATCTGGTGAAAATCCAAATTATTTTTACATAGCCTACGTATGCTACATGCGCTATTGTCGAGTAAATAATATCGAAATTAAGAATGCTAACCTCGTTGATAAAGTGCTTGAATGGCAAAAAAAATGGACTTTGAATAAACACCAACAAGGACAACCTCGGCAAAATGATAAAAATAAATTTTCCCAAAGTGGCTTAAAACGAAAAAAAGATGCACTGTATGACGGAGGTGACGAATATGAATTTAAGTACGACGAAGATGGTGTTTATCCTCCTCCGCGAAAACGAATATGTGGACCTATATCTTCTTCAACGTCAATTAATATTACATTAGAAACATTTAAACAAAATTATGACTGGTTTGTCTTTATTTTATCAGAAATGTTAAATCGTGGATATACAACTACTGTGTTGCCATTACTTGTTCGCTATATATATATATAGTAAAAATCTGATAAAGTTGGTTGGTTGTGTGTTCAAATTTTTCAAGCCGAATCGGTATGCAAAGTTCATTTTAAGTGGTTGGTGTATTCATGAAAATATAATCAATCATTTGTACATAGGATTCTACAAAACCGACGTTTTTTATTTTTTACTTTCGTCTCTATGTGAAAGCTGTCTTGACTGGATTAATTTATTAAATACATATAAATATATTGTTTTTAGTGAATCCAGTAATAGTGAGGGGGGAGACAATGAAGGTTCGTCTTCAAATAATAAAAAGAAGTTGCTTTCATCGGCTGCTCGCAAAGCAATTAATTTATTCTTTTCTGACATTTTGTTGGTAAGACGATGTGGTAACTTAGTGTTGTTATTAAGTAATGGAAGTTTTTCGATCGTTCGTGAAAGTGAATTACCTATAAGTCTTGAAATATCCGAATATGAAGTGGTCCTTGACCATCTGGGCTACCAAGTATTTCGCGATGGGTATGTATTCAATCCATTACTAAATGTATTCGAAACCGCTTCGCCTTCCTTGACATGTTTGGTGGCCATCAAACACCGTTACAATATTCCCAAACCACTGATATCCCTTGTCCATTTTCCTCATGTTCTAGATCAGTGTTTCGACATTTACCTTAAGCTGCCACATTTCCTATTGCGGTTGCAATACAATAAGTTGACGGTGATGTTACTTTGCCCGATATTTTCAAATGTAGTGGCTAAGCAATATGCTTTGATTGAACCTGATTTTAAACCTCTGGAATATATTGATGAAAAATTTGTAGTAAACTTCTCGGAGCCCAATGGTCATTGTCAACGAACCCATAAAAAAAAACTAAAACTCATTTCAAACGAAAACGTCCCATAAAGGAAGATGAAGAATCGCTCCACTCACCCCCACAATCACCAAAATGATTCACCCAGGCCCATAACTGCGAGGATAGTAATTCTTGCACAAAAAAAAAATCGAAAGATTCAGTTCCACCGAAAAAAAAACATTAAACAAAGTAGAAAAAGGAAGTGATAATTCTACCGTTCTTGCAAATGGATCGATCTCGTTAAACGTATCGGAATGCTCTAGTAAAACTAAAGCCGTCGATTCGGAATTGGTCAAACAGTTACTGATGCCAAAAATTCCTATAGATTTACATATCAAGTGTAATCACCAGTACGTAAATATCGCTGCTCAAACTAAGAGGGGAGACGAAATCGAAACCAATACTCTTATTTGTAAACTGTGCAATAACCAAAAGTAAAGAAAAAAAATGATGAAATTATTAAGAGTAAAAACCCTCCAACGAAGTGGTATATTTGTCATTGAATCACTAAAATACACATATGTGATTTCCAGTAAATATCCATACAAAAATACCGAATCTAATCTAATCGAACTCGTGCAGATTCCACGAGGGTGTGTTGAAAAAAAGGAAAGTTTATTTTTTGCCGCCTGTCGTGAATTCATCGAGGAAAGTCACTTAGTTCCATGAGGTGAGTGTTCGGTTGACTTGAATGGGTTTGAGCTGTACTGGAACGATAATGGCACTTATAGGAAATATCATATTTTTGTTCTGTTTACCAATAAAGTACAACATGTAAAAAACAGATTTTGTTTAACGGCTAATGTTGTTGGTAAGGTGGAAAACTCTTGTCCGAAATCTTTGAATATACATCCTAACAATAATATAGGCGATAAAAGGCATCAAAATATTATCGATAACATGAGCAATAACACCCTTCAAAAACCTATAAGCATCAATATCAAAAACGAAAAAAATATTAATGTAGAATTACCTATTTGTCGAGTCGATGAAATAAACATCTACATGGTTCCACAAATGTTTTTGAAAACAAATTTCAAACACACTCGAGTGTCTAAACTGTCTGTAAAGAATTACGTGACGTGGATGTCGGACTTTCAACTACATGGATACAATGAAAATAATAATTTTTTTGCTTTTTTCAATTATGTGCATAAATTAAAAAACAACACTTGTAATTCGACAAAGATTTTTGTAAACTTGCATGAAAATTACTTTGTAAATGAAAACCCCATTAAAACAGACAAAAAAAAAAGAAAATAAAACGTCAAAAAAAACAATGAATAAAATTAGAAAAAATTATGGTTTTTACTCCATATTATAAAAATTATGTGATTCCTGACTATAATGATTTGAATTTCGATAGTAAACTATCATATATGAGCACAAAATAGATTGATATATATTAAGAAGTATAAAAAATAAACATGTCTGAGAATATAAAGTTTACATCGCGAGCATTTTATTGTATTTTTACATACCTTTACAAAAACTATGTTTCTATTTGGAATGAAGTACAGGAAAAGATTTTCGAAAAACTCAACAATACTGAAATTTCTTGCAAAATCGAAGTAATACTTCCTAATGTTGAATCTGCTGAAATAGATACACTTATCGATATTTACAACAACGAACCCGAATTTGATTCATTACGCGACTCATGTGATGAATTTGGTTCAAAAATGTCAGGTTTACAGTACGACTTATTCACAAAACTCTTAAATATTTTCAATGATCCAAACGTTCAACAAGAAATAAAAAAATTGTTCGCAGTAGTGTTAAAGGCATGCATTCACCAATTGCGGAAATAAGAGGTGAAAATTTATAACTCTAACGCCTGTGATGTTAAATGCGAATCCAGTATATAAATAAGCTTTTTAAAAAAAAAAATAACTTGATATGGATAACTAATTGGTAAAGTTATGTAAACTAATTTCCATATATCAGGCTCGGGGCAGTATAGATAACATAACCCTATACGAACTTTACGACTAATCGGGTTTGAAACCTTTCATTACTTGGAATGAAGCTAATTCAAAATTCACAGAAATATTCAACCACCCCGTTATCCAACAAGAGATTAAAAAATCTATTTCTAAAATTAGTTTAGTTAAAAATAAAATTAGGGAATTNTCATCACACCATGGCACTCATCATTCCTGCACAGTTCAAATATGAATTAGTCCATGGGAGCGATGAAGCGGCGGGGTATGACTTGAAAGCAAGTCAAAGCATCGTGATTGGACCAGGTCAAGTAGGTCTGGCGTGTAAAATACATAAAGGATATTTTGGTTTTGTGGCTAGTCGGTCGGGACTGGCATTCAACCATCGAATACATGCCTTCAATAGGGTGATTGATTCTGACTACAGAGGAGATATCTATGTGCAGCTCGAAAATAGAGGAGATTTATAATTTAAAGTCGAGAAATGAACTCGCATCGCTCAAATAATCATAATGCAGCATACAACAGTTTGTTTTGTACCAACCGACGAAAATGATGAATTTTACAATACAAAGCGAGGCACGTCGGGACTCGGATCTTCATCATCACCACCACCACCTACACCAACCCAAATCAATGCGACTTCCACAAGCTATGAATAAAAACCATCGTACCAAGATTTCGTAAAAAAAGCAAATTCCAGAAGCTTTTCCATGCCCGAACGATGCCAACCGTCATCTGCAATGAAAGAGTATGTCTTGTAATCAAAAGCAAAGTATTAATCTAAATCACAATGAATGTAGTTTTATATATTTTATTAAAATAAACAAATATCTTATAATTTTCTTTTGTTGTTCTTCCAATCAACTCAATTCCGCACTGTTTATCTATATATAAGGAGTTTTTACCAAAAAACTATATATATATATATATATATATATAATTACAAAAATATGGAACATGCTATATATAATGCTAAAAAAATCACATTTCTTTTGGATAAAGATAATAAACCATGTTTTCGAGGAAAGGATGCGGCCAAAATTCTGGAATATAAAGATACTTGTGATGCAATTCGGAGACATGTTCCCATGGATGAATGGATAAAATATAAACAACTTGTACAATCTAACAATTTACCAGCATTGAGTTATTATGGAAATTCGAGAACCATTTTCATCACTGAAATTGGTCTTTATAATTTGATAAATGAAATCACGATTGTCGACGGCAAAAGAGTTTAAAGATTGGATCGTCCGCAAGATTCGTCCAACCGCTAACGAAAATTGTAACAATGTGCGGGGTGACGAATTAAAAAACGAACACCAACAATTGAAAAATTAAATCACCCGATTGACAAAAGAACTTCAATTTGAAAAGGAAAAATATTCGCAACTAGATAAAAAAATAATATTTGACATAATGGAAGAAAGGATAAATCGGTATTTATGATTTGTTTATTCACTTTTGTTTTATTTGTTGTTCAAATTTCCATCCGCGTATCGTTGGCATACAGGCGGTCCAATTTCTCTCAAAAATACTTATAGAGTCCGGTATGAATTACACACATGGGTTCACAGGTTTTGAAAAACTGCCAACTGTTGTTTTAAAAGAAAATATGTATGCAGATAGCAATGAGGAGAATTACAACATACAAAGTAAATGTCGATTCGGTCATTACCTAGGTGAGAAAAATGAGCCCGTATCTTGTGCGTCAATTTGTAAAAACAACACTGGCGAATGCGAATACATGTTTTTTCCAACCGAAACAATCATTAATCAGATGTCGTACCGCGGGGCCTACTGTATGCCTTTGGAAGCAGCCGCCTGTAATCCCCACCTGGGTAAAATGATTTACGTAGATGGCCAATACATTTGTATTTCACACTATCCACACTTGTTTGGAGGAGTTGGTTCCAACATGATAGTTGGTTGTAATGGATCGATAATAGATAGAGCTACTAACACGACCTACACGGATGTAGTACCCAACACATTCAGGATCGAAAATGTAAATGAGCAATTAGATGATGGTGATTATAGGATAATGTGCACCGAGCAATTAGATACCTTGCAAAAGCAATTAATTCCATTAAATAATGGATCACAGTTCGAATACATGCCCAATAAATGTGCTTCACTGTTATTAAACGTACCCTATGATGTGATGCCCGATTACTCCACGGGTAATTGTAATTGTGGTCAGCAAAGCACTATCATGAACTTCAATGACGACAACAAACTTCCATGCACGAGCTGTATTTCGAAATGGGCTGGAAGCGACCATACAATACCCGGTGCTAAATATGCATTTGGTATAGCCCGCCCCTGCATAAACCTAAATACGGATAATTCTCTCTACAATAAAATTAAAATACCTTGTTCTTTTGACACGATAAGGAATCCCACGAAAAATTCATGCGAACGTGCAATTTCGCTTGCGACTAATACATATAGTCCATTGGCTTTAGAAAAAATGTTGAATTGAATAAAAAATTTTTAAAAAACTTCACAATTTAAAAAAAGATCATATTCAAAATAGCTATATATAAAAGGCAACGAATCATTGTAATTTCATCAGTTGCTTAAAAGAAACTCGGTATTATAGAGGTCTCTAACAAAATGACTGAACAACAATTCCAGCAGAATCTATTCAGCGAAACTGCAGCGGATCGCTCATTGGGCAAACGAAAAAACAATGAATATTATAAAGGTTGCGAAGAAGCTCAAGATATTGAATATTTTATTCAAACACCAATAAATCTGCACCAAATTGACCCCCCTCCAACTAAATATCAACGGGTATAGAACACAGCATCTCTACCATGCATAGTCATAAATAATTCCGAAACAAAGTTAGTATCAATGTTGGGCGAAATGGAAGGCAATTACTTCAAATTTTATTGTGATACTAACCTAACTGTGAGTAAAAGTAATTATCGCCATGAAGATGATGAAATCACCAACTTTATCAGATTGTTTGCAAAATACCTTAAATTATTCAACATACTTGGTTCAAACATTAATCTTGCCAATTTAAACGATGTAGGTGATATCAAGATAAACTCTCAAATTCCATTTGTTGGAAATGAATTTTTGAAAAATATGTATTTTTTTCAATTGACCATAATATGTTGATAAAAATAGTTCGTAAAAATCAAAGTGGGGGAAGTTTTAATTCATGGTATCTGAGAACTGATAAAGTAATTAAATATACTCTTACAACAGTAGAAGAAGATACCACGAAACATGTCGACCAAGTGATTGAACCAAAGCAAAAATCACCTTTCCTACTACTCAAGAAGAAAAATGACAAATTTTTCAACCGTACAATCAGGGATTCAAGTGGCTTAGAAATTCTTTGTAAATATCAAGATAGAAATTCCTACTGTATTTGTCATTTTTCGATATTTGTATAGTAGTAATGTGCAGTATTTGAAATTTGAACTTGTACTTAGCTTAAATTTATAAGATATTGAACAACAAAAATAAATTTTTTTGTAACTTATGTGCAAATAAAACATGTATATATATATATATATAATTTACAATATATATTGTAAATTTTATGAAAATAAAATATGTGTATTTTTAAAAAATGCAGATTTTTTTTCCCAATGGTTTTTATGAATTATATTTAGAGATGTTATGGTAGTGAAAAAAGGAGGAGAGAATTAGCCAAACGAAGATATTTTTCTTTTTCGAGCACATTTTTTGAACATTAATCTTATACTTTAAAAAACATAAATGTATTTTTATTAACAATTTCACAAAATATATACATTTATATCTTTTACATTTATTATTTTAATTAGTAAGACATATTTGTTTTGTCAATAATCTCTGCTAAAGTGTCAATGTTTTTGAATAAAACATGTCATTTTGTACTTCGTTGCAGTTTGAGGTTTGTTTAGCGGATTCCAGGCCGAATATTATAGTCATGTTTGGAAGGTAGTCTAGGAAGCAAAGCCTGCAGTTTTACATTAATAAATCAATTTGTGTACTTGTTCATTGTGTGTGATTCTAAATTGGCGACTCAGCCCTGATGTACGGTAATGAAGTGTGGGAAAACGTAGTAAAATAGATAATAAATCAATTTGGGTACTTGTGCATTGTGTGAGTTTCTGTAAATCACTTTAATAAATAAAAAATTACAAATGTTGAAAACTGCTACGTTTTTAAATACCAATTACGATAATATACGTCCGTATATTCAAAGTATTGCCTTGAACTGAAGGCTCATGGAAACAGAAAACTTCGTTTAAAAATCCTGAGAAAAAATTATTTACTTGTGTATATTCCTATTCAAATTCTAAACTTAAAGATACGAACTTATCAAATCGAACATCGGAAAAAATAACATTATCTAAAGAACAGGAATATATTAAGACGACGTTATTTACATGGCTCGACAATACTGTTCTTCTGATAAACTCAAATTAGTTACTTTAAATGGGCCAGCAGGCACTGGAAAATCCACATTAATACGTGTTTTTCTCGAGAAAAAAACATACATAGTTTTTTATACAACAACACAACATATTTTACTAAATATTATATTGAATCAAATGAAATTGGCAAATGGATTGACCTTATATAGTTTTTTGATACGGTTAACGAAATTAAGTTATTTTGTATACTTGAAATTTATGAAAGTTTTACCGTTAATAAATTTAGATAAAGTTCAAATCGTAGTACACGAACTGAACAAATTCTGCGACCTCGAATACAACACCTCATCATTTTTCGTGGAATGTAATAACGACCCACTGAGTTCTTTAAATAGGCCTAATGTTTTATTTATTGATGAATATTCTATGATCAGTGAATCAGTAGCAAAATTTATAGTGGAAAATGTTCAAATCACAAAGCAAACTTATTGTAAAATGTTGATTGTCATTTGTGGCAATCAGTATCAGCTGAAGCCATTTGTGACGAATAAACATGACATCTCCCTTATTCGTGAATTTTTTAGTGAAAATTATTATCTTTCCACGCAGTTTCGGAACTTGGATTTTAAATTCCAGGAATTCTTGACAACCTTAAATACTGCTCCAAACTGGAAGAAACTGCTTACTCGTCACTTTGGTGTATGTAATCGGAATATAAGTTTTTTTACTTTGAATTTTGAGTATCCAGTAGAGTTATTGGCAACGGTGATTGAACCAAAAATTGAGGTTGATTCACATTTAATATGCAATGCAAAATACATTTTGAATTGGGCGGAGGAAAGCTTGGTGAAATTTTATTCGTTTTCGTTTTTCGGCTTTACAAATATAGAAGCTCATTTTGTAAATCTGAGTATATCACTATCTGTTCTTACCCAAATGAAAAATTTTCTAAAGGATTTAAAATGGCGCCTTGATGTCGATGTGAATCTTATAGACAAAACATTTACAAAAACTGCCCCCAGTTCACTCCAATTTTTTTTTCGAATGACGGAAAAACTTTAATAAATGAAAAAAATAACAATATTACACCTGCCTACTTACCACTAATTATAGGCATTCCATATCATAGTTTAACCTATAACCACGAGGTATGTATCGGTGAAGTTTTATATTATTTGGGATGTGTTAGCGACGAAATACTCATGTGTAATATAGAAAAAAAACTTACTTTTCTTTATATCGAGATTTTTTTTAAGATGAATTTTTTTAGATAAATTTGCATTTCAACACGCGTGCGAAGCTTCTGAGAACAGCAAACTTTTAGTATATGGCTTTCCTATTCAAATATTTTGTAGAAACACAATTCAAAGTAGCATATGATTGACTATCTACAATTATATTTATGCAAATTTAACAGGATGCACTCTGGAAGAGATCTACATAGTCTTGTCGAGAACAGTGAATAAAAACAAGTTGAAATTTATTCAAGTGTAAATACATGATTTTTGTTTGTAAAAATATATAAACAATGTTTTTCTTTGTATATAAGGTAATAAATAAAATACATTAATTTATACATGACCTGTAATTGGTTCTATTTTATTTTTTTGTAGTTTTAGATTTCGTATTATGGAAATTTAAATATGTATTTGATCAGTGAATACACAATTTGATTCTAGCACTTCTTTCAAAACAACTAATAATTAGGGGTCTGGATCGGGTAATTGAATCCAGATAAGAAATTTTGTACCCCATGAAAAAAATTAGTATAATCATGTGATTTAATTTTTGCAATTAGGGAATTACTAAAAATGAAAACGCGGCATATGTTTAACAAAAAAGTAACACATTCCGAATTTATAGAAACTGTCTAAATCATAAAACTTAATTCAGAACTGTACTTGGAATTTTTACAGTTGACTATTATCGTAAATAATAATATTTTTTATGATTCTATATTGAAATTAAACGGTGTAAATATATACTCATTAATATCAGAACGCGATAAACTCACTTCTCTAATTAAATTTAAAATTTCACAATTAACACATCGTTTAAATTTTTTATATTTAAAACAGTACCTTATGCAACAAAATTGTTTTGGGCACACGTCACTCGTGAAAACTATAAAATATTTTTGAAGAATGAATAACGCTTTGAAATTGTAAATATTAGGCAGTTTACAAAATTATCATACCAAAATAATTATTTATCATACAAAATCGAACAGGTTAAAAGTCAGATTGGTTCTGTACAACACACATACGAAAAGATATTTTACCATGTTAAGAAAATACATTTCTTTTCCAATTATCGCGATGATGTATTGGCAGATATAGATATTTTATGGGAAGGAGTTTCAAAGACGAATGACCCTTTAAAAATACGTAAATTTATGTTACCCTTGGTTGATACTTTGAGTTATTCTCAAATTTTGGAAATAATGTCTATATTTCTTGCGTATCTGTCTTAGAAATATGATGAAACTGCTATTCAAGCATCAGTGAGACAAGTATTTTATGGTATACCTGTTATTAAATGTGATCCAGACTCGGTCGTCATGTCACACGATGTACAACTTTACAATAGACAATTATTATATGTAATTTTAAGTTTTTTACTATCGTTTGCAAATATTTAGATAAGAGCTACGAATAATGTAAATAAACAACTCTATGTGGGATTGGGTCTGTTCATAGTTACCTTAATTATTGTAATTCCAATTGGTATATTTATCTGGAAGAAACACCATAATTTCGACACCTCTAACATAGAATTAACCGAGGAAAGTGGTGAGAGTGATGTCAAAAAGAAAAATTACATCTCAACTACTCCGACCCCATTTCAAGAAAATTAATTTATGATAGAAACCGATTTTGTAAATACTAATGAATCTAGCTTAACTGATGAAGAGCTGTTGTCGATAAAGTCGTCCATTATCAAGCCAGGCGAAGCGAGTATGATTCGTTTTAAAACTGCTAAAAGGGACACTCTAAATATTCCCACGGGTGTATTTACTCGGATAATATTTAAGAATTTAAAGCATTTGAATTTTAAAGCATTCAATACGATTTCTGATATTTTAGACGAACATTCACAAACGATATTCTCCATTTGTCTAAATGACAATGAAGATGGCCAAATGAATGGTTCGTTAGAGGTTAATGAACTTAATTATAAAACTTTACTTGACAAACCCCTAATTTATAAACAATTTTACATCGAATAGACGTTCGAGAATGGAATTGAATTAGTTTACGTGTCAGATAATAAACGGATTGCAATTGTGCCCTCAGAGGCATCTAGAAATCTTAAAGTTTTTTCAATGAGTTTGTATTACTAATGCTAAAACTATTTTGAAACTTGAAAAATAATAAGCAGATGTTATAATGAAATATGTTTAGACAGTTGTTGATAACCTGTTTGGCAAATTCGATACACGAAAACTTACTCATATTGCGTGGCTACTGCGGTCAAGAGTGCGGGTCACACTGCTGTTACACGAATCTATTTATCAATTGCGTGAAAATGTTTAAAAATAAAAAAATATTTAAAAAATCTGCAATGAAACTTGTGTAATGATAGCTGGAACAAAACAAGCAGCTGTTCAGTTTAATGTTTCACATAAATCTAAACTTAATTTTGTTTTTGCAATATACCACAGCAATTAAAAAACTCATACTAATATACCCTAATCACTTTTTTAGATCTGAAATTAATTGCGTTTGGGCAAGTCAAATAAAAATAATTTTTCTAATTGATTTGTCTAGGTCAGTAAAACTCACAATAACACACAAGGAAATTTACATAACTTCTCGAAGAAAAAAAACTTTAAAAAAATAACTTTTGTTTATTTACACAGTGAGTATATAAGACTGAGATACTCAAACTATCGTTCACAGTCAACCATCAAGTAAAGACAGTATGAATGCTCACAATCAAGACCTCTTCGATGAACGGGAACTATCACCTGTGAGTTGGGCTGCATATCATGGTCGAATTGACGATCTTGTACTCGTTAAGCAAAGGGGTGCGGACTTTGGAAGATTGGATCCAGGTGGCAAATTTCCAATTCAACGGGCTGCGGCTGCTGGGAATTTGGAAATCGTACAATTTGTAATCGCGGAAGGAGTTAATGTTTTGGCTAAAGACTCTGATGATATGACCGTATTAGGGTATTCAACCTATTACTTTGATAATTGTCTGTGATTGTGTAATTGATACAACAAGTAGACGAAGCAATTAAATGTGTTCATAAAGATTGGAAACTGTTAATAAAAGTCGCTAATGAAGATCGTGAAAATATTGCAAGGTACCTCTACTTGAAAAAAGTTTAGGTGACCCGACTTTTATGGGGAAAAAAACAGGATACTACATTGCGCAGTCGAAGATGGTATAGTAAACGTTGTACATTTCCTGTTGGAAAATGGGGTAGATGTTTTGTTTATGGAACATGACAATATAACTGTATTATATGAAGCTGTCTATAGTAGACATACCTCCATCGTTTTGTGTGTTTTAGACTATGCAAAAAAAAAAGCAACAGGCACAAAGGAGAAGTTTGAAGATTTTTTAAATATCGAGGACTTACATGGTGAAACTGCCATTATGTGGGAGACATCAGATGAAGTTTGTCAAATTTTGATTAGCGATGGAGCAATCTTTTAAAGAAAACTATAGGATCTTGTAGAAGTGTGTTTCACTAACGGATTTTTTTTATTTCTAGATGTAATTTTTATTTGAGAAAATAAATGGTATGTAGTCAAATATGTTTCACCAACAAATTATTTTTTATTTTATTATTTTTAACCATTATTTTCAATGTTACAGAACATAATTTAAAATATATTACAAATTATTTGTTATTATAAATAGTAGTAATATACATTTTAACAAGAAACTCAGTTATTGATGAAAATCACATTACAAATAATTAAAAAACAATAATATTACAGGTAATTTTTCTTTACATTTTCTCTAAGGTTATAATGAGTGGATCTAGCCTCTCGACTAGTTCCTTGCTGTAATTTACTACGAGAAACGTAACCCATTGTTTTAGATTTGTGTCTAGGGTGTTTTTTTTAAGTTGTGGGTTGTTAGATGTTGATTTTAGTTTGGAACACTTCTTCTTTGAATTGGTTTGGCGGACATCGGAAGATGTTTTGGGTCTTGGTTGATGGAAGACGTCTGATAATCTAAGTCTTTGCTATCTTCGAATGTATCTGTTGGCAATATAAAAATTGTTTGTAATTTTCAAGTATAGTGTAATTTTACTGTTGGAAAAAAAATGTTTATATAAATACATATTCGATACCTACATAGAGTGATCTAAAAAGGCACATGGAGAGAGAACTGCGCCATTTAAAGATGACTGTGGAACAGGGACTGCACCACATGAAAGAGTCTCGTCACCATCACTCGACACTGTTAGCTCTTCTTCATCCTCCAAATGTATGGAATTCGATGGGAAAACCCGTGATCTATGGGCAAAAAGTTCAAAGAACTGGTGATTATTCCGCATTGAGTATCCAAATCATACAAAAAATACGACATTATGTATCCAATGATACGGCAAAACCCACAAAAAAAGTCGCCTATTTCTTAACCACTTACAACAAAAAAAACATTTTAAAAATAATAAAATTTCTCCTTACGTATTCAACCAGCCTCTAATTGCTGGGTTTTTACCAAAAGTTTCTCTTTGCGTATCCACGTGAAAAACGACTGGCATCGAAAAGTGTTTGGTTTGCATATCCAAATTGAAAGGTGGAAATTAGTATCGAACCTCATTTGTTCCGACCCACATATCCAATTCCCTCTAGAAGAATTTTCGACAAAAACCTAATTGTTTCCTGTGGCATACCCAAACTGAAAACGGAACAATTGGTCACTTTGCTATTTATTTCCCTGGGCGTATCCCCACGTGGAAGTGACTTTTGCTAATAAATTCCTATTGCGTATCCATAATAACAACTATCTTAAATTTAATAAAAAAGTTATCAAGAAAGTGAGAAATTAATGGAAACTTTAAGGCCTTCATGGGTGTATTATTTATGCATATAATATCAAGTTACTTTAAACTCTAAACAATTAGTAATCACGAGTTGTGAGATGGCTCTTTCCACTGCTTTTTTGTTTGTACATTTTTATTATTTGGCAGCTAATGTGGTCACGAATATTATATAATAAGCATGGTGCTTATGCATGTCATATCAAGGTCTCTTAGGTCACAAGGGTTGAGCAAGGTCCCAATATTATATAACAAGCTTGATTGGCAATTTATAGTTGCTAGTGTTGTGTAACAGGCTCTTATCTCTTTGATGGTAGTTTTTTATTATTTAGCAGCTGATGTGGTCATGAATATTATATAACAGGCTTGGTTCTTATAAATGTCGTAACGAGGTCACTTAGGTCACAAGGGTTGAGTAAGGTCGTTTCGTTTTGTGATAAAAGTTGGCAATTTATAGTTGCTATGTTGTGTAACAGAAGAAAGATTCGAATATTATATAACTAGCATGGTGTTTATGCATGTCTATCAAGTTCTCTTAGGTTTCTTTTTGCCTTCATTTTTTCCTCTGATTTACATTATATATACAAGTCTGTTAGCAACAGTACTTATATTGAGGTCAAAGTGTGGCCATCTACATTTACTACGATATCTGGGTGTTCCTAAACTCGTGGAAACTTATTGAAGGTATGAAACTAAACCAACTAATAAATTTTAATGTTTACTGGAAACAATTATTTACCAATAGTTTCTCGGGGCCTATCCCATGGTGGAGAGTGACTTGATAAAAATTTCCTATTTCATATTCGATCCTAAATTCAAACACTTTAAAACTAAACCACCTAATGCATTTTAATGTTTACTGGAAACAATAAGTAATAACAACTACTGGCATTCTCACTTTAAATTGACACACACAGCAATCCATTCAAACACTTTAAAAATGTTTACTGGAAACAATTAGTAATTTTTCACAATAGTTCCCCAGGCCTATCCCATTGTGGAGAGTGACTTGTTAAAAATTTCTTATTGCGTATTCGATCCTAAAACTTAAAAACTAAACGAACTAATTAATTTCAAACTGAAAACAATTAGTTATCAGGAGTTGTGAGAAGGCTCTATCGTGTTGTTATAGAGACGATATATATTGGCAAGGGGGATCAGTTTCACACCTCCCTCTTGCTATCAAACACACGGTCAAAGGTCATTAACCGATGCAAACAGCAAGATATTTAAACACTTTAAAACTAAACCAACTAATTCAATTTAATGTCAGTAATTTTTCCCAATAGTTCCTCGGGGCCTATCCCATTGCAGAGAGTGCCTGTTAAAAATTTCCTATAGCACATTCGATCCTAAAACTTTAAAACTAAAACACCTAATTCATTTTAAACTTTAAATAATTAGTAATCACGAGTTGTGAGACGGTTCTTACGTGTTGTTATGGAGACGATATATATTGGCAAGGGGTAACAGATTCAGATCTCCCTCGTGCTACCAAACACAAGGTCAAAGGTCATAAACCGATGCAATCAGGAAGCTATCCAAACACTTTAAAACTAAACCAACTAATTTATTTTAATGTTAGTAATTTTTCTCAATAGTTCCTCGGGGCCTAACCCATTGCGGAGAGTGACTTGTTAAAAAATTTCCTATCACATATTTGATCCTAAACCAACTAATTCATTTTAAACTCTAAATAATTAGTGATCACGACTACTGCCTTCCTCACTTTAAATTGATACACACAGCAAGCCATTGCCATTTTTTAAATTTTCCTTTACATATTTGATTCTAAATTCAAACAATTTAAAACTAAACCAAATAATTCATTTTAAAGATGAAAACCAACTACTGTATTCTCACTTGGAATTGACACACTCACAGCTAGCCATTCAAACACTTTAAACTGATGCAAATATCAAATCATTTTTAACTCTATACAAAGACCTCCCTTACTACACATAGGAAGCCAATAACACTTTAATTTTAAATGAGCTATTGTCACAGACACCACACACTTTTAAATACACCACACCAAACAATTAAACAATTCATTCGCACTTTAAACTGAGGCAAATAGCTACTCGTGAATATTTTTATTTTCACTCATCCTTTCCTTTATCTGAAAATGAATGAATAAATAAATATATACTTTTGTTTCATGCCATTCTCAAATCGCTGCCGACACCAGTAAAACAAACCTCGATTGTCCCCGAGCCTGGCTTCACCTCCACATCCTATCGATGGTTTGAGGATGTTGTGCTCGATGAGAAATGTATTTACGTCCGGCGAGAAATAAATTATATTTCGAGCATTCAACATTGTGATTTTACACCCCGCACAGGTCATTGTACGTTTCATGATTGAAAACTTTTAATTTAAAAAAAAATTATACTTGAACATGTTGAACGAAACAATTGGCTTCAACTTGGATATGCCAAACGGAACTCGGCGAGATACGCAATAGTACACTAACTTGTTAAGGAACCAATTTGAACGGATACTCTATACTGTACTTGCAGTTTTACTATGGTTTTACCATAAGGGTATGAATACAGAACAATGACAGAACTGGTGATTATTCCGTATTGTGTATCAAAATCATTTAAAAAATACGACATTTTGTATCCAATGATACGGCAGAACCCACATAAAAAGTCGCCTATTTCATATCTACTTACAACAAAAAAAAAAAATTAAAAATTGTAAAATTTCTCTTTGCGTATTCAACCAGCCTCTAATTACCGGGTTTTTACCAAAAGTTTCTCTTTGTGTAACCATGTGAAAAACGATTGGCATCGAAAAGTGTTTGGTTTGCATAACCAAATTGAAAGGTGGAAATTAGTATCGAACCTCATTTGTTCCCACCCACGTATCCAATTCCCTCTAGAAGAATTTTCGAAAACCTAATTGTTTCCTGTGGCATACCCAAACTGAAAACGAAACAATTGGTCACTTTGCCATTTATTTCCCCGGACGTATCCCCGTGTGGAAGTGACTTTTTCTAAACAAATTCCTATTGTGTATCCAGAATAACAACAATCTTAAATTAAAAAAAAAAAGTTATCAAGAAAGTCAGAAATTAATGGAAACTTTAAGGCCTTCATGGGTGTATTATTTATGCATATAATATCAAGTCACTTTAAATTCTAAACAAATAGTAATCACGAGTTGTGAGATGGCTCTTTCGTGTTGTTATGGAGACAATATACATTGGCAAGAGAGGTCCGTTTTTGACCTCCCTCTTACTACCAAACACAAGGTCAAAGGTCATAAACTGATGCAAATAACAAGCCATTGAACACTTAAAAAATGTTCACTGGAATTTGGTAATTTTTTGGCCATTAGTTTCTCGGGGCCTATCCCATTGCGGAGAGTAACTTGCTAAAAATTTCCTAAAATTGATACACACACAGCAAGCCATTCAAACACTATAAAACATAAAAACTAAACCAACTAATTCATTTTAAACTTTAAACAATTAGTAATCAAGAGTTGTGAGATGGCTCTTTCGTGTTGTTATGGAGACAATATATATTGGCAAGGGAGATCCGATTCAGACCTCCATTTTGCTACTAAACACAAGGTCAAAGGTAATAAACTGGTGCAAACATATTAACATGTTAAACTAATGCAAACAACATGTAACTTTCATTTTAAAAATAGACACTATACTCAGCCAGCCATTCAACACTTTAACATTTTAAACATGAAAAACAACTACTGCAATTCTCACTTAAATTAACACAAACAGCTACTCAGGCACACGTTTTTTGTTTTACTAGTCATGGCCTGTATCTGAAAATGAAAAAAAAATAAAGTATTTTTTGTTTATCTGTTTTTTTTTTTACAAATGCAAACGGTTAGTTTTACGTATTGAAAAGAGAACTGCCTTCGCCGAGGTTGTCGCCTTCCTGCCGAAGCCCCTCGTGCATGGAGGCTGCATGGACCAGTAAAGATAGAATATGTTGCCCATACTGGTGGTTTTTTTTTCAAATGTATTCTGCCAAGTAGCCGACCCACGACTTTTGCCGTCTACCAAAACACGGGATGCTGTATTTAACTGAATACCAACTTGGTTCGATGTTTTGCGTGTGCACTCTTAAAGTCTCGCCCTGCCTCAACTTTGATTTGTTTCGGGTTTTTACTAATCCACTCTTTCCACTGCACACAAACTCCCTCCGGTGATTTACTTGCATGTGATGATAGCCGTGTATGTCCAAGTTGCTGTAACCTCGCCAACAGTCTGAAATTATCGTCGTGCCCGGCACTATCCAGTCACAAATGCATTTCACTAATGTTGTGGCTTTCCTCTTCTCCACCGGCACCAGGAAGAACTTTGTAGGATCACCTCTCTCCACGCCGCCGAAAACCCACTGGCCGTGAACTTTACATCCATTGCGGTTTTTGCATTTACCCAATTTTGATTCTTCTATCTCGACTATTTTGTCAGACCCGCCTATTCGTTTTATGCAAGGTAACACCCAGTCTATGCACACTTGGCAGCAGAGATTCGACCAGGCGACGACTGTCTTGCCCGAGCACTGAAGTCTGCTGTCGGGGATAATTGATAAGGCACCAGAATAAACACAACTCGATTATCTTGCCAGGCGAAACATTCGAATCTCCCACGAACTACCCAGTCTTGCCGACACATTTAAATTACATTTCGTGCCATTCTCGGTGCGCTGTCGACACTAGTAAAACAAACCTCGATTGCCCACAAGCCTCTCTTCACCTTCACTGCATCGTCCACATCGTATCGACGGTTTGAGAATGTTGTGCTCGATGAGAAATGTATTTGCGTCCGGCGAGAAATAAATTATCTTTCGAGCTTTCAACATTGTGATTTTACACCCCGCACACACCATTGTAGGTTTCCTGATTGAAAACTTTTAATTTTAAAGAAAATATATACTTGGATACGTTGAACGGAACAATTGGCTTCAACTTGGATGTGCCAAACGGAACTCGGCCTGATACGCAATAGTACACTAACTTGTAAAGGAAACAATTTGAAGGGATACTCTACACTGTACCTGTGGTTTTACTACGGTTTTACCATAAGGGTACGCAATACAGAACAATGTCCAAAAAGACAAACTGTAGGAATTGTGCCGCTAGGCGGCGGTAATGTGCAGCATGTAACCAACATTACAAGTATACTTAATTTTTTTTATTCGTCGACTTGTTTGCTGTTGGACATGAAACTACTAAGACAAAATATTTATGGAGGTAATCATAAATAATAATAATTGTTAATATTAAATATGTGTAAGGCTGATTAAATATAAAATTTTGTTCATGCAGCAAGCTTGCCTACAGAGATAAAACTGAGTAAAAGCAAATGGTGGCTTCTATTGTTTTGTTGTATACATTTTTTTGTAAACAATCGTGCATACGTGCCTAATTTTGCTTTAGAAATAAACAGAACCAGTTAGGTACTTCAGTAAAAACCAATTAAAAATAGTTATTATTTTAATAATACCAAATAGTGCGCTAATCCACTCCATGGCAAGATGAAAACAGCATCATCTTAGATTCTTGGGGTAAAATATAGGTTTTAATATCAGCGATTTAAACATGAATTGCAATCAATTCCGATAATTACGATATCAGCTGGTTTCGATATATCGGAACCAGTATCGGCACAGCCCAAATTAAAATATTGAAGGGTTATTTAAATGTTGAATAAAAAATGGGTAGTTCAATTGCAGCTCAAACAAACCAACTCTCAACAAACTCAGGTGCGCGAAAGCAAGTGCGATTCCATATTACTCTCGTGCAAGACATAAGAAACGTTTAATTACCTTCTGGCAGTTCAGCAGCTGCAATATCAAAATATGGAAAACTATACAGCACAAATTTAAAACAGGTTAATACTGCCAGGGAATCACAACCTTGAAACCGAAGGCAAGTTAAATCTAAACACAATTTAGGCTGAGCAACCCAAAAGGAATTTTGAATGCTAAACAGTTAAACAATTGCTACCCTATTTTTACACTATAAAACTAGCCCATCACACAAATTTACCAAACAGACAAACATGCAAAGCTGCTAAAATTCATCAAACCATGACCAACCTGCTTATGGCATGTCAAGAAGCCTAGACCAGGCCCATAACCTGAATTGCAGTAAAAGACGAGGCGAGTGTGGTCGAACAATCCTTGACAAAGCCTTATATCACATTGTAGTAGGGGTGGGAGAACCATAGCATACATGCGTGGAGGGAGGGGGACGGCAAAGAACATGAAGGCAAGGATTAAAGTAAGGGAACCGAGACCAAATGCTAACGGAGTGGCAACCACAAACGCGTCCAAATGAGGAGCATGCCACGAACTTACGGACCCTTGCCCCAAGACATAAATGGGGAAAAGGTTTGTGTGGTCATCACTGACCTCTTCTCTAGGTGGACAGGAGCATACACAGTATACAGTATATGCACGAAAAACGTAACCAGTGTCCAAAAATATCAGTTTTTCCTATGATACTACAACAGACAGCAGCACTCAATTTATTGACCGGAGGTGACTTGTCCTATGTAAAAAGTGGGAAGTTTTGCAATGCACAATGGAAATCTACCAACAATGTGCCAATCCCATGGAGTGTAGAAACCAGGATCTCAAGATCCACCTGCATCTCAGTGTGGGTAAGGACCACATGTCCTGGGCCAAACAGCTGCCCAGCACACTCGTCACACTTCACTGCCGTACCAATGAGGCAACAGGCAAGTCACCTGCTGTCATTTTACAGGGTTGTAAGTTGACACTCCCGGGCGAATACAACTGCCAGCCAGTAGAGAGAGCAAGCGAGTCCGAGAGCAGCACTTCCAACCAGCAGCGGAAGCAATGGGATCTGGAAGCAGCTCATGTGCACCCAGCTGCATATATCACCAAGTAGGTACCCCTCATTACGCAGCCACCAAAGCAGCTAAGACCAGGATAAGAAGTGTTCGTTAGAGAGCACCTACTGTCCTTGTCATGTAAAAACCTTTACCCGCACCTAGGTGCAAGGTGGAGTGGCCCTTATGTCGTCACCAAAGCTTTGGAGGCGACAACCTAGGTAATCGAAGTCAACAGCTGGCATACCATATGCTGCCACAAGAATGACATCTGGCTAGCTGTGCATCAGGAGACACAAGATGATAAACCAATGCTGAGCAACAACCACCACAAGATTATCCAGAAACACCTACAGCAGAATCATCTGATGACCAAACAATGCGGGACTAGTTCTGCCCCACGATGCCAGGCATCCAGATGCTCCCAGGATAGTGAGGGAGGACAGGGCCCTGCATGAGTAACCACAGAGGCCAAACAATCATCAGCACATGTTACAGCACTATCACCTGTATGCATCAAGCCACCCTGCATTGCGGTGCCTGCTTTCGAGTCGCCCTGCGCAGACACTTCAGCTCCAAAATACACTGCAGTACAACGCACGGATGAGGTGACACCTGGAGGTGGCATACTCAGCCAGGCAGGTGTCCCCACAGCCATTATGGTGACAGCAGATCACTCTGATAGCACCACAATAGGTACACACACTATGGGCAGTCAATCAGACGTCCGAGGGGGAACACCACAACAGAGATGTCTGCAACCCCCTTTTACGTCGCCAGCAAAACTGGCACCCTTGTACCATCAGTAGCAGCAGCAGCGATAAGAGTGGGAATGAGAGTGACATGCCGCCATGCTGCTTCATGCAGCCTCGTTCAGTCACACGGTACCTGTGTGTAGTTGGTAGGGACTGTACGTTTTACAGTACTATCATGCACAGGCACACCAACAACCACGCCTACTGGTGCCCCACGCCACTAAATTAATGGAGCATCTTCAGCAGGGGCACTACAGCCTGCGATCTTGCAGGGTCTGGCTGTCAATTCCAGCATGCTGCACCTGACAACGTAGTATCCCAGCGGATGGTAGCATGGCACAAGTATGGTTTCCTCATAGGGGAACATTTTTAATGAGCCCAATATCACATACCATTGTAACCATTTGTTACATTCACAACAGCAAAAGCCCAGGCCCAGCACTGTACCAACGACAAGAACATCGGGAGTGTCTTTCAGATGCAGTATCTCGTCGGTGTTTGGGAAGGCTCTCGCTTTTCCCAACACCATGCAAGTCAATTTACGGTCCCACTTTGATCCTACCATTTGGGTGACACCAGAACAACCCCACGGTTCGGATCCCAACTGACTGGCATGTATGCTCCAATGCAATACTATGCTATCAGGGCGTAGCACAAACTAAGGCATCCCCATGCATTGCAGCACCCCGATCAGGCCACCTACAAAAATCCAACACCGTTTGTGTTACCTAGGTGTAGCGTTAGTGAACCCCTAAAGCAGAGTCTGAATCGTAGCACATTTCTCCTCACTAAATACCTCAATTACACAGTGTTATAGCAACTTAATTATAATTAAGTCAACATAAATGTGTAACGACTTTCAACTTGGCAATGGGCTTGACCCATGCCAACTTAATAAAAGACCTCAATGATGTCACATGTTTAGGGGTCTCTTCTTAATTCACTGTTAATATATTTATTTAGGATTTATGAGTGTTTTTCATGCAAGTCATTTCAGTGTACATTGTTTACAGACTGGGAAAGACAGTCAACGACTTTTTTTTTAGCACTGTAAACTTAACGTAAATGAAAACCGTAAACTTAACTTAAAATTATGACTTTTATATTTTAATTATGTCATCAAGGGTTTGCGTACTTTCATTTAGCAAGCATGTAAACTCAATCTTAGTTAAGGAATTTTGGTGATTGTTCCGTATTGCGTACTCTTATGGTAAAACCATAGGAAACCTGCGAGTTCACTATCGAGTATCCACTCNCGGTGATTGTTCCGTATTGCGTACTCTTATGGTAAAACCATAGGAAACCTGCGAGTTCACTATCGAGTATCCACTCAAATTATTTACTTTTCAAGTCAGTGTACTATTGCGTATCCGGTCGAATTCCGTTTAACGTATCCAAGTTCAAGTCAATTGTTCCGTTTAGCGTATCCATGTGTTTTTACTTAAAACCTAAAAGTTTTCAATTAGGAAAACATACAATGGTGTGTGAGGGGTGTAAAATCACCATGTTGAACGCTCGGAAATTGATTTACTTCTCACCGGACGTAAACACATTCCTCATCGAGCATGACATCCTTAAACCGTCAATACCATGTAGACGATGCAGAAAAGGCGAAGCCAAGCTCGTGGACAATCGAGGTTTGTTTTACTGGTGTCGACAGCGCATGGAGAATGGCACAAAATGCAATTTTAAAGTGTCGGCAAGACAGGGCAGTTTCGTGGGAGATTCAAATTTGTCGCCGGGCAAGATCATCGAGTTGTGTTTATTGTGGTGCCTGATCAAGTATCCCCGACAGCAGACTATAGTAAACGAACTTAAGTGCTCGGGCAAGACAGTCGTCGCCTGGTCGAATTTCTGCGGCCAAGTGTGCATAGACTGGGTGTTAACTTACAGGAAAAGAATCGGCGGGCCTGGCAAAATAGTCGAGATAGACGAATCAAAGTTGGGTAAGCGTAAAAACCGCAAGGGACGAAAAGTTCACGGCCAGTGGGTTTTCGGCGGTGTGGAGAGAGGCGATCCTACTAATTTCTTCCTGGTGCCGGTGGAAAAGAGGAACGCCGCGACTTTAGTAAAATGTATTCGTGAATGGATTGTGCCGGGCACGACGATAATTTCAGACTGTTGGCGAGGTTACAGTAACTTGGACATGCACGGCTATCGCCACCTGCAAGTAAATCACCGGAAGGAATTTGTGTGCAGTGAAAAGAGTGGAATAGTTAACACCCGAAACAAACTAAAGCTGAGGCAAGGCGAATCTTTAAGAGTGCACACACAAAACATCGAACGGAGTTGGTGTTCGGTGAGGTATAGCATTCCGTGTTTTGGCAGACGGGAAAAGTCGTGGACCGGCTACTTGGCAGAATACATTTGGAAAAAGAACCACCCATACGGACAACGACTGCACTCGTTTCTAATCCATGCAGCTGCAATGCACGAGGAGACTCGTCACGAAGGAGACAGCGGTGATGAAGGCAGTTCTCTCAAAAGGTAAAACTAACAACGCTTTGCATTTGTAGAAAAAACTAAATAACGGATAAACGAAAAGTACTTTAATTTTTTTTTTCATTTTCAGATACGGGCAATAATGGCTAGTGAAAGAAAAAAAGTGTACCCGAGTAGCTGTTTGCGTCAATTTAAAGTGAGAATACGCAATAGAAAACTTTTAGCAAGTCACTTCTCCGCAATGGGATCGGCCCCGAGAAGCTAACGGCTAAAAAAAGTACCATCTTCCAGTAAACATTTTAAAAGTGTTTGAATAGCTTGTTGTTTGGTAGTAAGAAGGAGGACCAGATCGTTACTCCCTTGCCAATATATATCACCTCCATAACAACACGAAATAGCCATCTCACAGCTCGTGATTACTAATGGCTTAAAGTTTAAAATGAATTAGTTTATTTATCTAAACATTTGTTCATTTTAATAATGTTCTGCTCCATATCGGCGATCAATTTAAAGTGGGAATATGCAATAGGAAAGTTTTAGCAAGTCACTTCTCCGCAATGGGATAGGCCCCGAGAAGCTAATGGCTAACAAATTACCAACGTCTAGTAAATATTTTTAAAGTGTTTATTCAAAAGAAAGAAACTACTTATGTTTTATAAATGGCACATAGAGAGAATTTAAATAACATTTATTCAAAAACCACACACAAAATCAAATTTTACATTTATATACATGTTTAATAAAGTCGGAGACTCTAGGATAGATTAGCTGGATGTCCATTTTTTTTAGCTGCTGTACACTGCCTACATCCAGCAGTAGGTAATCTTCAGTTATGTTGTCACATCCCGAGCCACGAAAGGGTGATGTCTAGAAGCCCTGGCCGTTAAAGGGTGATGTCTAGGAGTCCTGGAAGAGTACCCATCTCGCCGAGTTCCGTTTGGAGTATCCAAGTTCGAGCCGGGTGCGGTTTACTTCTTCACTGTAGGTTGGAGCGTATTAAAAAAAACATTACCCATTTGCCTACAAGCATTGCAGCCCATCACTGCATCGCTCTCTTTTGGCAATTCAATCCCATATTTTTTGGCCCTCATCGAATCGCACCATAGCCTTGGGTGAGGTTGACGAGGAAACCTTGGTACTATTTCATTCCAATCACAGTGATAGCACTGTTCATACCCTCCAAAGCACAAGGTGCACTTGGTAGAAGTTGACATATTGGCTTGATACAATCAGTATAACTATGGTGCATCGACGTTCATGCCGAAGCTTATAAGCGAGTCATCGGAAAATAAATGGATAAAACAAAAGTAGATATTATTATTTTTTTTCATTATCAGATACAAGTAAGGATGAGTGAATTTTATGTGGTGTCTATTTAATGTGTGTGTGTATGTGTATGTGTGTGGGGGGGGGGTGTCTGTGACAATAGTTCATTTAAAATTAAAGTGAGATTGGCTTGTTATGTGTAGTAAGAGTGAGGTCTTTGTGCAGAGTTTAAAATGACTTGAGATTTGCATCAGTTCAAAGTGTTTGAATATAGCCCTTGTGAACCACTGTACGGAGGCCGCGGTAGCAATATACCGTACCTCCTTCGATATTAAATGAAATATATTCTTAGAGAGAAAAGCGTCCGGTTGATCCAAATCCGCCAGTTCCACGTTCAGATTTACCAAAATCAATTGACGACACTACTGTCACAATGGGTTTGGTATAAGGTAGTACCAAAAGTTGAGCGATACGCTCACCAGTACGGATATTAATAGGAGTACTAGTAGGATTAAAGGCGCAAACATGTAATTCACCTGTATAATCAGTGTCACATACACCAGCGTAAAGTAATAAACCTCTTCTTCCAGTTGATGTTCTTGTAGTCATATATCCAAAATGCCCAGGAGGATATTGAATCTTCAATCCTAATGGTATAGGATAAAATTCACCTGGAGCTAAACTGTAATCTTCTACTGCATGAAGATCACCACCTGCAGAACCACCAGTTGCATATTTTGGTTCTATTGCCTTTGGGTGTGTCTTCTCAACTAACAAGATTGGAATCTCTTCCCATGAAGTCATACTGAAATTTATATCGTATAATTATGCTCCTTATATATACGATTCCTTATCATGGACTTTGATCAAGGGGAAATCGTCTGATAGGAGCACATTGCGTTCGTACCTCGTTTAATTCCCTGCACGCTCTCTGCACTGAGAGGTTCTATTAGGTAGCTCTGTTGACTGCACATCTCACTGTAAATGTGGTGTCTATTTAAAGTGTGTGTGTGCCAATTTAAAGTAAAGTTTAAAATGAATTAATTGGTTTAGTTTTAAAGTGTTTGAATTGTTTGAATAGCTTGTTGTTTGGTATATATTCAATTTTTTGTAGCTTGTTGTTTGGTATATATTCAATTTTTTGTACCTAACTACAAATCTCACAATTGGTTTAGTTTAGAGAATCATCATCATAACTGGTTTAGCTTAAAATTACAATGGCTCATTTCAAATTAAAGTGGTAGAGGTAACTTTATATAAATAAATAAACAGATAAATAAAAAGTGTATATATATATTATATTTTTCATTTTTAAATACATAGATCAAATTCTTGCCTCGCTGCTTCCTCGGTGTATCCTCTAATTAGTATTTCTTTCTGAAAACAAAAACAAATTCAATTTTATGTACAGATTTTTTTTTCCACCTGGGTAATGTGACACGATCGGCCGCTACAAACACTCACTTTGGCTTTCTGATGATGAGTTCTTTTGAACTCCTAATTTTTGACGATGGGTCGTATGTCACATACGGCCCATCGTCCCAATTTTCTTCAGAAGAGGACGGAGGGGGGGGGGGGGCGAGGTTTCTATCTCCACAGATGCCCTACATTTGTACAAGTGCTTCCCCATTCTCGAGCGCAAAATCATATGCGCTCGGTTATGAGGGCACTGAATGAACGGGTCATCTGGGTCCTCGTACATCTTTGACCTGAAATACAAAACCATCGTGAACCACTATACTAGTCGATTATAGTTATGAAAATAACCTCGCTTAAAATAAAGAAAAAATGTATACATTACTTATGTTGGTAAGTGTACCTTTTATTAAACTGCTGATCCATGCCTTGGTAGACGTTGGTAGACGTTGACATATGATGCGGTCAGTACAACTGTGGCGCATCGATGTCCATGCCGAGCTTATAAGCAAATCATCGGAAAATAAATGGATAAAACAAAAGTAGATATTTTTTTTTTGATATCACCAACCCGATTGAATCTCGAGTGTAGAGAGGTGTAATGGCCATGGAGTGGGGGGGGGGGGCTATAAATTCTAGACAACTTTCAAATAAAGCAAATAAAACTTAACCTCGCAGCTGCAAAGAGAGGTGAATCATATAGCAGTTTTCCCAGCCTGTCTCTTGTGGCACACTAACATTTGTGGGCACCTTGCAGTTGCTTCACCTTTCAAATAACAAGAACAAAACGAAAGATCCCTACACAAACTCATGATTCCAAGAAATTAATACATGAAATGCATAAATTATAATCCCTCAGTGTAAGCCAGTGAAGACTTTATGTCTTGATTTTTTTTTAAAATTCATTATTATTTACACAACTCATTTCACTAGCTGGTTATTGGTTTTGGATTTAAAATGTAATTGAATCGTTGTTGGATACACAATACGCCATAATTACCGAAATTTTAAACAAATCACTTTCCGCAATGGGATCGCCCCCCGAGAAATTAGCGGGTAAAAAATTACCAATTTCCAGTAAACTTTTTTAAAGTGTTTAAAGTAGTTTTGCTGTTTGCCTCAGTTTATGACTTTTGATCTTTTGTTTGGTAGTAAGAGGAAGTAACGAATCGTTCCTCCCTTGCCAATATATATTGTCTCCATAACAACACAAAAAATACCACCTATCTCACAACTCTTGATAACTTTTTTCATACCCGACTGAGAATCTCACAACTGGTTTAGTTTAGAGAACTATCATCAGAATAAACAAAATGTTAAAATGACAATAGCACATTTAAATTTAAAATGTGATTAACTGGCTGTGTGCAATGTCTGTTTAAAATGACAATGAGTAGCTGTTTGGGTCAATTTAAAATCTTATGGAAACCTTGGGGATACACTCAATTCTACAACTTTCATAAAAACAAACAAAATGAAACATTCCTGAATAAACTCTCGTGATTCCAAGGCATTGATATATGAAATGTATTAATTATAATCACTCACTGCTAGCTGGTTATTGGTTTTGGATTTAAAATCTAAATTAATCCTTCTTTTTTAAGTTATTCAATAGGAAAATTTTAGCAACAAGTCGTTTTTCATGTAGATACGCACAAAGAAACTTTTGGTAAAGTAACCAATTGTTCCGTTTTCAGTTTGGATACGCCACAGGAAATAATTAGGTATTTTTATAAATGTTTTTAAAAGATAAATGAATACGTGAATCGGAACAAATGAAGTTTTGTGGCAATTTCCACCTGTCGTCTTGGATATGCAAACCCACCACTTTTCAATTCAAGTCGTTTTTCATGTAGATACGCACAAAGAAACTTTTGGTAAAGTAACCAATTGTTCCGTTTTCAGTTTGGATACGCCACAGGAAATAATTAGGTATTTTTATAAATGTTTTTAAAAGATAAATGAATACGTGAATCGGAACAAATGAAGTTTTGTGGCAATTTCCACCTGTCGTCTTGGATATGCAAACCCACCACTTTTCAATTCAAGTCGTTTTTCATGTAGATACGCACAAAGAAACTTTTGGTAAAGTAACCAATTGTTCCGTTTTCAGTTTGGATACGCCACAGGAAACAATTAGGTATTTTTATAAATGTTTTTAAAAGATAAATGAATACGCGAATCGGAACAAATGAGGCTTGGTGGCAATTTCCACCTGTCATTTTGGATATGCAACCCCACCACTTTTAAATTCGGGTCGTTTTTCATGTGGATACGCACAAAGAAACGTTTGGTAAAAAGCTGGTAATTACAGGCGGGCTGGATACGCAGGAAGAAATTTTGCATTTGTTTTGGCCTTCTAAGGACTTAGTTTGGATACGAAATAGACGACTTTTTGGGTGGATTTTATGTATCATTGGATACGTAATGTAATGTTTTTTTGGTGATTTGGATACGTAATACGAAATAATCACCGGAATTTTATCTTAAAATAACATTTTATAATCATAGTGCTGGACCACTTTGTTCCGTTTGTTCTGCGACGGTGAGTGTGGGCAGGCCACACAGTCGTCAGTTTAAAGCAGACATTTTTGGGAGCAGACTACATGTGTGTTAGTGCCTCCTGGGCTCTACAAAAACTTCTTTGTACCAATTGTTACAGACAAAAGACTTTTTTTTTCATTTTGGGACTGGAACTTCAAATAAGTTCTTTAATTCTGGAGGAATGCCTCTCCCACTCCTACAGATTTGTTTGCCCAAATTCATAAGCAATTGTTATCCAAATCTTACAAATGCCGCTATCTCTTAGTACAAATTCACCAATGAAATTTACTACCTGAATCAGACAACTCTTCAAATATAAATCTAGTGTCAGATGATTCCCCTAGCAAAAAAATAAAAACTGTACCTATCTATGCAAATGATATGACTATTCATATGTTGTCTTGCCAAGAGCGAGTGTTAAGTTTTTGACTACAGAATGGCATTGTACCAATTTTTTGAGATGCCACAGTAGCCCTGTTCTGCCCAGTTTTGTTTAGCATATATTTGTAAATTAAATTTATTATTTTGTGCATTGTTAGGAGTGTAGCTTAGGGTAACTAGGGCTGTTATGGCCACACCTTGTGTTTATGAATGCTCCCAACCCCCATGGGAAAATATCATTACAAGCGGTATATTTTTAATTAGGGCTTTAACATAATTTTTAATTATTGCAGTGTATTCTCATCAGGCTAACATAGACTGGCCATTGGTTGTTTATTGGTACACAATTTATTGCAGGAAGTACAAATGTGTTGAAGTAGCGAGTATTTAGAGTAATAAATTTTGAGAGCCGTAATTTCTAGCCTCAAGATTTTGGCAGTCATTATGTAAATTGTTAAAAATGTTGTGGTTTTATTCGTTGACATACAACAATCTCTGGCAACTGATATTGATGACACGTCCTGATGTCATACACCTGAAGGAAGTTCAGTTTTCCCTGATTTTGCTTTTTAGTATAATATGTATGTAGGAATTGCACACTGTCCTGTTAATCTCATGGTTCTGTGTACTCTGTACAAACAGTTTGACATCATGTGAAACTCGTCATACTTGGCCAAGGGAGCTCAAGTGTTGTCTAGGGTTTGTGTAATGTATCTCTACGAGTGTTAATGGTTTACTTTGTTAATTCAATAAAGCATAGTTGTTTTAAGCGGCTTCCCCACAATATTGGTGGCAGCTTGGGCTTTGGAGCCAAGCGCCATCGCCAATTTAGACAGTTCACCTCAGGGAAGTAGCGAGATTAGGCATGAGCTTCGTGTAGTTAGACTTCATATTTTGCTTCGAGCAATTTAGTATTTCTGTTTGTTTGTTAATTTTTGGGAACCATTGGCTTACCTCCCCATACGAGTTCTGGTACTTTTTTCTGGTGTCTGGGTTTAGCCCGACCAGTTTAATATTTTGTGCTTCCAGTCTTGGCTGACTGCAACTTTTAGAGATTTTGTATTGTACCTGTGATCCATGAGACACAGGACAGACCATTTCAAGTTTATTGTTTTTGTTTTCACTGTGGCAGTGAGAACAACATTAAGTACTTTTTGAAATGTTAATGTGAAGCAATGTGAGGGAGTATGCTGCCAAAGCCCTTGTAACTTCGTAATAGGGATTTTTTCCACTTATTTTTTTGCCTTCCACCTGATAGTATGATACATTTTAAGACTCACTCTGTGGTCCTTTCTTTATTTGTGTGTGTAACACGATAATAACGCATTTTTAAAATAGACTATGATTTTACGCAGGAAAAATGGACACTGCCATTTTTATGTGCATAGGACATCACTCTACATGTTCTTTGTGTATTATATTTTGTTTCGGAGGATTTTAATGTTATTGCTGCATCTCCGAACAGGAAGTGTTATATGGTTCCACTATCCAAAAATAAAACAAAATGAATTCCTGATAAGATACCTGCAAATATTCTAATTTAAAAAAAGCAAAGTGTGAAGCGTGTCTAAGTTTAGTGAGAGCCATATAACACTAGGCATTTTGCGACAAAAGAACAAGTTTGGTGTGTAAAGTTAATTTCAACGTTAAGTAAATGTGTTGTTTCATTGCTGTAATTGCACTGGCCTAATTAGTAACATGGTAATGATTTTAAAGGCAGTGCCTGTACGGCCAACGAGAAATTGCTGGTAATGTTTCATAAAGACTTATAATGTGGTTTACACTATAACACAGGTATGTTTTTTTGCCCTTTTTTAATTAAAATATGAAAATACTAGTTGTCAGATTGCAAGCTGGTGCATTGTACACTCTACCTAGTGGTGCCATCTGCATCTGTGTTATTTGGCGAGCTAGTGTTCAAGTTTGGCTTTCTTTTTCTGTTTCCTCTCTGGGTCCGATGTTCCTTGGTTTCCTTTCTCCCCGCGCATGTGCGTTTACCTTCTGTTTGCCTGCGCTGCCTTTTTAATAGGAGGCTTCAGCCTCGGGAGCTCATTTCTTGACTTCTACTTCTGTAATACCTTACCATGATTATTTTGATGTAGCTGAGCGATTGTATTCAGGCGACATCTAGCTTTCTTAGGGTGAGTTATGAGTTAATGTTTTGGCGGTTGGCCGTTTTAGTGTGTTTACTTTTTTAATTAATTGTGGCATAGTGTATTTTAGTGTTTTGAGGCCTGCTGTAGTGCAAGTTGGCTTTTTCAAAATTGTTGTTTGGTAGCTGTTCAAAATTCTGTTTGGCGTAACTAAAGCTGCTTCTTTGCAGTCTCGTTCTCCACTTTTTCTTGTGTTTGTGATCTTTGTGGCCGCCTCATTGCTCATTAGCAGTTTACTTGATTTCGGACACTACACTCATTGCCCATTTGTTATGCAATTTTGGATGCAGCTTAAACAGTGTATTTTAACCAGTTTTAATGTAATTTGTTATATTTCTGTGTAAAGTGTGTATTTTTTATTAATGAGGGCTTTGGGATGGGTCCATCAGCACCCCTCATTTTTTGTGTTTGTGTCAATAGTAAGCTTCTGTAAATTTTCTACGAGATTTGCTTAGATAGTATTCAGAATGTTTGCATTTATGGTAACCTGGTCAAGGTCTAGTCAATTCCATGTTGTATTTAAATGATCACGTAAAGTTATAGGATGAAGCGATATGAACATTGTATCGATTTATTTTGATAAACTGTAAATTCAGGTTGAATTTTGTTTACAATTATTTGTGTATGGCACAAGATATAAAAACTAATAATGTTAACATTGAAAATTGTTTCATAATTATGAGGCTCCTGTTTATACCTGTTTACAAATACTTATGTTTAAAACATTTATTGAATAATAAAACCTGCATCTTGCTAGTTTAATCTCTTAGAGTCATCATCTTATCCTTAGTTTTTGGGGCTAATTTCAAAAGTTAAGCCTCTGTCCACCAGACTAATTGGTGGAGATACAATACAGTAAACCAAAAAATCTGGTGTATAGCAAAGTACAAACAAATGTACACTTATAAATAATATAGTGGGTCATTTTATCAATGTTGTCAATGTGTGCGAAGATGTTTGTGTAGCCAGGAGGGATGATGAGTCGTAAGTATTTTGGGTAATTGACGACAGATTTTTAGCTGTCCAAGGGAAAGGAACGAAAATTCATGAGCTTGTTTAGTTAACATATTTTATGGGTCTCACCTGAGTAGCATTTGCAGTTAGCACATTAACTTGTACCATGACATTTTTTATTTTATATTTATTTTGCATTCTCCTGACTTGTCAACATTTTCACACCTGTGCTGACGTGAACTGCGCGTTCACGAGCTCCTTTGTACCCACTTGACTGCTGCAGTCGTGTACACACACCAGACATACCACACCAACAAGCTTGTGGGCACGAGTGAGGGTGTCCATAATAGTATCACTGCAATTGCATTAGTATTTCTAATTTATTCTGTGTTATTATTTCATCAGTGTATTACATCAGGGTATGTATTAATAGCATCAGTGTATTTCATCAGGGTATTTATTAATAGCGTCAGTGTATTTATTCAGTGTATATAATTAATATCATTTTTTTTTGTAATCATGGAAGACAGACTACACAGCCACAGCCAGAGACATTTGACATTTTACATTTGGCAATACCATGGCTGGTATGATGGAGACATTTAGAACTAATATAATCATTTTTATTGTGTATTTGTTTAAGGGAAAATTATGTCATCCTAGGTTAATTTAATTAATGTCACTTTCTTCTCATTATCATTTTTTAGTGTATACTGTGTTTCATTGTTTCACTGCATGGCGTCGGCTGCGCTCAGGTAGCGGAAGCTGGCCCATGCTCCCCCCCCCCCCCCCCCCCCCCCCCCCCCCNGAAGCCGGCCATGCTTCCCACCCAGTTCTCGTCAGCACTTCAACACATCCAGACATGTAAGCCTCTCGCTCTGCAGAGGCCCTCAGTGTGGACATCATCAGTTGAACTCATATCCATTGGCATCGACGTCACAAACAGCATCATTGTTTTATTTGTTATAGCACCGAGGGGAGAGCGACGTTATTCTTATCGGAGAATCGTTAAGTGCATTCGCGTTTCACATTGTAAAGACCACGTGGTCGCTCGGATTTTCCGGGCCATTTAGGCCACGTGTTTTGTATTGTAGTTGTGTGTGCAGTAAGGAGTATCAGGTAATAAATACCTCCACAAGCATCGTTCGTAGGTGTTTTATTTGTAATTAATTAAGGCGTGCAAAGCGGGCTACAGCCTCGCCATCGTGTGTGACGGAGTGTTAACCAGAGTCCCCTAAGCCATCGACCAAAACGACCCTCATCTCATCAGCTCACCGCAGAGCTGTGGCGCCAGGCACATAATTATTACATCCTCAAATCTGGTAACACCGCAGGTCAAGTTGGCTTTCCTAACTCAGGACGGGAAATGCACTGTAGCCAATCTTTACCACGTCAAAAGTGGTGTGCCAACTTAGGGGCGAGACTCGAAAAGCCATTAGGAAGGAAGGACACGTAGAACTGTGAGTGCGTTAAGTGCGGAACGCGGAATCATGTGGGCATGCCTTCCGGGTTGGCAGCGGTGGTTTTTTTTACATATGATGAATAAATGTAATTTTTATAAAAGGGAAATCAAATATATATTTGTGGTTGCAAGAAGATACGAGACATTAACATTAGTAAATTAACCGCCAATAAGCACGCAGGCAGTAGCAAGCAAGATATTTAATGTGTTCAACAGCCCCAGTAGCAAAAGTAACTCTTAACACAAATTTTTAACATAAAATGTGAAAAATTAGTTTCATGGAAATTAACCGCATTCATCAGTTAACAGTACAATTTTTTTGTAAAAGTCACAAAATCAATCTATTGTAGGGTAAAACGAGATAATAGATTACGTAAACTAGAGAGGCAATTTTGAGAGACACGTCATAAGAACAGCTGCCATGTTTACCATGAGCCACGTGGACAGTTGCAGATGAAATACCAGAAATTTGAACTGGACGACATCGAATGGTAGAAGTCAAAATTTATGTCTTAAATGTGTGCGGCAATAAAATAACACTAACCCTTTCTGGACTAATAACTGTCCGTGTGAGGAAGAAGCGAATGCGCGACGAGACTCGTGGAGAATATTAAAGCCGGCAACAGGGAGTTAATAGAGAAAGCCATTATCAGCACTTCAAACGGAAAACAAGCGTCGCTATGTGTAGAGTGTACCCGACCGCGGGTTTTTCGGAATAACTTCGGCTTCAACAGCCATGAGTGCCAGTGTGAACGAGAACAGCCACGAGAAACGTTTTTCCAGTCCGAAACAACTAGACAAAGTGTGGAGGTTACCATAGCAGACATTTTTCGTAATCGAAGGTGTGCGAAGTAAATCATCTGTGCAGGGATAGGTGAAGGAACAATACCTTGCCTAGAGTGTCACCGAAATTACCACACTGTGTGCCTCACGGGAACAGAGCGCACGACCGCGGACAGCCATGGGAAGATTCGGTGTGATGAGTGTGTGCGGACTGTGCAGACCACCGATCGGGACAATGTCAACAACACCGCCGGATAATTCGGGCGTGAACAGTGTGCCCATGTACCTCAGGCAACGACACCATGCTCCTTCACCGAAGACAGTGTGCATAACAGCCGACACTACAGCCCAAGGGGGCACACAACCAACATGGAGGGAGCAGCAGCACCATGGGGAAACCCATTGGCGCCACACACCACACCTGGCTTCATGTGGCCACTACAACACCAGGAGGCCAGAGCAACCCCAGCAGTGATGCGACCAACCGGAGAGACAGGCACGATACCAGCCCACTTCCAGTCGCTGCCAACCTTCGCTGGACACACCATGGAAGACCCGCAGGCGTTCCTGAGAGACATCACAGGACGACTAACCAGGTACTGTGTCAGTGAAGTGGAGTGGCCTAGCTGCATTGGGGGGCAGCTATCTGGGGAGGCACGTACGTGGTGGCGGGACATTGACCACTACGGCATGCTATGGGCCGATTTTCAAAGTGCCTTCCTAAGACAGTTCATCTCCGCGTACACCTCATTACAGGCTCAGAGCCGTGCTGTGTTGGAACCACAGCATTTACCACGCAGAAGGTTAATCTCCTCAAACATTTTAACCCAAAGATGCAGGGCCCAGACATTTTAGAGGTGGTAGCCTCAACAGTGAGGTCCGAGTTCAAGTTGGCTCTAGCCCCACTAATCCATACCGATGAAACGCAGTTCATGAGGTCCATGTCCTTACTGGACCAGGCCAAAATGGATAAAGTGTTTCATAAGGGAAGGAATGGGCCACATAAATCACAACCCCAGGATCACAGTGCGTGGAGGGGGAATTCACAGCCATCAGCTGGACTTGGCAAAAGAGAGGTGCACCAGACCGAACAGCAGGACAGGGGGAAGAGACAGGCGTTTACCCCCATACCAGCCAGTTCAAACACGGCAGTTAGGAGGGAAGGCCCCCCCCCCTTTTCCCTGCTGGTACTGCCGAGGTCAGCAGTACCACTGGCACAACGAGTGCCTTAACCTCGAAAACAGGGAACAAGCAAATGATAACAATGGCAGGACACCAGCGGGAAACTAGCTAGCGGGGTAGGCGAGCCGGGCGTTCACCACCCCAGGCCAAAACATCAACAACCGCACAAGACAAGTCAACACAAAGCAGTAACAAGACCCACTCCACAACAAATCGTGCTACAGCAGATAACCTGGGGCAACCAGAGGATGATCAGGATATCAATCACCCTAAATAACATCCAGTGTCTAGCACTAGTGGACACAGCACCATCACACAATTTCCTGATAGCAGGGTTCATGAATGAGGAAGCGATAAGGCCGGCAAAGCACACAGTATATATTGCCACCCACCAACATACAGGGCAGACCCTCGGAGAAGTGACCATCACTGTCCCTTGCATACCTGGACGATGTGATCATCTGGTCTGAGAGCTAGGAAGATCACATAAAACACCTGTCGTTAGTACTGGAGCGCAAGGCGATCAACAAGCTAACTTGTGCAAATCGGAAGTGCCACATAGGGAAACCCATCATCCAGTTCCTTGGGCACCTAGTGGACGTAAACGGCAGTAGGCCCACGCCGGAACAGCTTTCCTCCATCGACCAGCATTAGGCACCCAAAACCCGTAATCAGCTCAGGAAATTCTTCGGGTTGGTGAACTGGCTGAGGGAAAACATCAGGGATTTCGCAACAATAACAGCGCCCCTAACAGACATGCTGTCCCTGAACCTTAAGTTCAAGTGGAACAGCGAGCACGAAATCTGCTTCCAGGAACTGAAGAGAAAGTTCCGACAGTGCACAATCCTGGCACATCACGACCCCAGTAGGCACCTATATCTCCAAACAGATACCAAACTCTGAACCCAGGCTCGACGAACTGAAGGCATTAGTGATCGACGCCCAACAACAATGCGCACAAACACAGGAGAAGATGGCGAATATCATGCAGGCAGATAGTGAGTGGTGGCTCATCCGAGACAAACACATTGAAACCCATCAGCAGCATCCCGATGTAACCTGGTGCATTTATGTACCTGCAGCAGTACGAGAGCAAGTACTGAAGCATGCACATGACAGCCATTTGGCCGGTCATCCTGGGGCAACCCAGACTGCCAGAAACCTCCACAAGCACTTTCACTGGCCAGGAGCAAGCAGGGATGTACGCAAGCATGTGAGGGAGTGCGTCCCTTGCAACCACTTCAAAAGTAGGAGAACTGATGGAGTGGCACAACAACAACCTAGGGTGCCAAAGGAACCATTTGAGACAGTGTCCCTGGACCTCATGGACTCCTACCCCTGCACTTCCACCGGGAAAATGTTCATCCTGGTCGTGAGCGACTCATTCTCCAGGTGGACCGAAGCGTACCCAGTCTCCAGCATACGAACACACAAGATTGCGCGAACACTGGAGACAGAGTTCTACCCTCGCTGGGGTTACCTACAGACCTTACTTACAGACAACGGTACCCATTTAACTGGGAAGTACTGGCGTGAGCTGTGTACTCGTTGGGGAGTAAAACAGCATACAATCCCCATATACCACCCGAGGGCAAACCCCACCGAGAGGCGCAACAAGGACCTCAAGACACAACTACGCCTGAGGGTGGACAACAATCACACAAGCTGGGCCGAACGCCTACCCGCAGTCTTATTCACCATAAGGAGGCGGGTAAACTTAGCCACTGGTCAGACTCCAGCAGCGGTTCTGCAGGACCGTGAACTGATGCTGCCTGGAGAGTTTGCCGCACGCCAACCAGAGACAGCAGAGGAACCAGAGGACAGGACTGCCAGAAGACAGCGCCGGAAGGCAGAGCTAACGGCAGCCCGTCACAACAAGGATAACTACATCAAGGAGTGGGTGCCTGCCACCACGAGAGCACCACGACGGTTGGTGCCTGGCCAACTGGTGTACATCAAGAAACACCAGATCTCAAACAGCGCAAAGAACTTCTGCGCCGGGTTCGCCCAGAAATGGAGTGGACCACACACAGCGATAAAGCAGCTGGAGTACACTACGTACCTCATCAGGCTAAGCAGCAGGAGGAGGGCCGCCGTCCACCACGACGACCTCAGATTGGCAGTGGGGACTACAAACCTCACGACGCCGGATCAGCAGGTTGTCGAGCACCACCAGAGCAACGTAACCAACAACGACACAAGGGAAGTCGGGATGCAGAGCCCCGACAGCGATGGCAGAGTTCTCCAGCACCTCTTCTCCGTCACGACGCCAGGCGTTTTAACACCTACAAGGGACGTGGAGGAGGAAGAGGTACTCGAAAGAGAATTGCCGCCGCCAGCAAGTATCAGCACCACCAGCAACACTGCAGGCCTGGAAGGGTCACCCAATACCTGCAAGAATATACCATGCTCATGTATCAAGAAGCTGTTTCTGATGAGGACAACGACATGTGGTTGATGGCCATTCAAGAAGAAAAATTTTCACTGAAGAAAAACGAGGTCTTTGAATTTGTGGAGGAAGCCAGTGTGAATGGGAAACAAAACTTTCTTTCTAGCAGATGGGTATTTTGTGTCAAGTATTTTGTGGCTTGTTGTGCGAGGGTTTGAACAATAGGCAGGATATGATTATGATGAAACTTTTAGCTCTGTGGTATCAGTGAATACATTGAGGTTCCTCATTGCTAATGGGAAAAGTAAAAAATGTATTTTAAACAGTTTGATATAAAAACAGATTTTATTTAAGGCAATCTGTAAGAAGAAATGTTTATGTCCTTGCCTGAAGGCTTTGGGAATGAAACAGGATCTGTGGTTAAACTAAAAAATTCCCTATATTTACTGAAACAAGCTCCCAGTGCCTGTAACAAACAGTTTTTTAATTCCCTCAAGGAACATGGAATGCAGCAACTCTACAGACAAATTTTTTTAAGAACAGTGAAGAGGATTTGTTCCTAGAAATTTAGGTCAATGACAGACTAGTGTTCTTAAAAGGGGAAAATCAAATGAATAAACTCCTGAAAAAGCTTCAGACAGAATCTGAAGTTAAAATAACTGAGAACCCAGAAACCTTCATTGGCATTGACATATTGAATACAAGTGAATCCATCAGTCTTCATCAAAGATCTTACACAGTCAAACTGCTGAAATTATTCAAAATGGGTTGTTCAAAATCGGTAAAAAAAAAAAAACCCCCCAGCTGTTCCAGTGAGTGAAAATCTAGGAGATAATAACCCAAAAAGAGAGTGGTAAGTTCTCATATAGAGAAGCATTTGGAAGTCTGCTGTACTTGTCTAATAGAACGAGACCAGCCGTAACCAGTGCTGTCAATATGACTTCAAGGAAAACCACTAATATGAAAATAGAAGATGTCCCTAAAGTGTCAAAAGAATTTTTAGAAATATACAGGATACACAAAACCTAGGACTTCGGTATTCCTTGCAGGACAACACTACAGTAAATGATGCTTACAGTGATGCGGACTATGGCAATGACATATCTCGAAGAAGCACATCAGGATACATCATCATGTATGCAGGAGGCCTAATTTCATGGTCCACAAATGCCAACCTGTAGTATCACTGAGTACAGCTGAAAGTGAGTTTATAGCAGCCAGTTAATGTGTGAAGGAAGTATTGTTTGTGAAATCGCTGTATAAGGAGCTAACAAGTGAGGTAATGTCTGTGAATTTGAATGTTGACAATCAAAGTACAATAAAATGCTCAAGAATGACAGTGTGTTCAAAAGGTCCAAGCATATGGATGTCAGATTTAAGTTCATTTGTGAACGAGCAAACGAGGAGGGCATTGGCTTGGTGTACTATCCTACTGAATGCCAGCTGGCTGATGTGTTAACAAAGTTGGAACATTATGTGGTTATAGAAGTCTGGTAGAGAAGTTCATGTTCAAAATTGAAGTCTAAGGATAAGCTGTTGTACTTTAATGTTTATTTTTAATTTATGGGGAGAGTGTTGGGTTAATTTACATAGTGCAAGTTTCTGAATTGGTAATTTTATACTTCTATGTTGGTACTGGTGTAAGGTAGTGCGACGCCAGCGCCATCGCACCTTATGTCTTTGGTATTTCAACTCTCCGAGGTGGCTTTCTCTATGCTCGGCTCCCCTCCCATTTCCTCCTATGATTACCCTATCTTGTTTTCCTCTCCTTGTGCATCACCATTTGTTTGGTAATGTGGGCAAGTTAATATAAGTTGTTGCACACTGTGTGCCGGCCTTATTCTTATTCTATGCCTAGCCTACGACTATTCCTTATAGGGTCGATGTCTGCTGGAGCTGCTAGAATAATTGCAATATGTCATAAATTGTCAATTTACCCATTCTCGGGACATGGGTGTATATGAGGCACTTATAACTTGTTTCGTTGTGTGTGCAGCCATAAAGTGGAGGAACATTAAACTGTGAGTTGTGGATGCAGCTTTGTCTTTTGGTTCTGTTTGAGTGTTTTTAATAATTGTGTGGCGTAACTTTGTGTAGTGTTGGGTATGCAATGAGTTAGTCTTTTTCTAAATTGTGGTTTTGGTCACTTGCCTAAATTTGGTTTTGGTTCAACTAAATTCTAGCTTTGGTGCATGCTTCAGTTTCTTTTAACGTGTAGTGTTTAGTGTTGTCTGCTGCACAAGTTTACCTTAAAGTCTAATAGTTTTTGCTGCGTGTCCACGACTCACGCATTATGCATAAATAAGTAACATTTTAAAATGTGGTAGTCCTTTTTATTTTTAATCAATTGGAGCTTTGATGGGTCTTTGGACAACCTCAATCGATGTTCTATTTTAATGTGAATTTTTATTACAGTTTTTTAATATGTATTTTTACTAAAGAAGGTTTTACTGGGCTTCTTAGGCTGCCCTCATTTGGTTAAATGCTCCATTAATAATCTCTAGTCAACTTTATTGGTATTGGAACTATTTTAAAATATTGTCTATAATTGTTTTCAACTATTTAATGTACGTTTGATAACGCCAATTTTGAGTTAGGAGATTATGTAATATTTTTACACTAGTAATTTATTGTGTTACCATTTTTTAAAAAAGTTTTATGCCTTTATGGATCTTTAAAGATTTGGTGATGAACCATTTTATGTGAATCAATATGGTGCTGCCAATTCATGTAAATTTTGGATCAAAATATACAGTTTCCCTTTGTTTTGTCTAAAATTATGTGTGCTTCGGAACAAATAATATCTGCACTACTCTGCTAAATTGTTACTCATATCTGCCTTTTGTATTTGTTGCATGCAATAGCCGATGTTGGTTTCATCTACGCATCAAATAACACTTTCCAATGGCGCAACTCTCTGAGCAAATGGTCCTGGTGAGTGTCACCAGCGGTCCGCCTAAAGTAGACAAGTTATTCATGCTTTCCCTCCATAATCTTTCTCTACTGGCTTCCTTAGAACCCGTGTGCATTTTGCAATTTTTTATTGCGGTGAATGAAATAGCTAGTTTGTGTTTGAGTTCTGAGGACAGTCTTCTCAAAGTCATTGTGATAAAATGTGAAGCATTTATTTTACAGTTACTCCATGAGGTGATTATGTCAATAGAAGATGGTACTTTTGTGGGCTTTAAGCGCTAGGCTTTGTTCCTCCCATGCGTTAAGCGCCAATGTGAACGTGACTTTGTCTTTAGATTTCAAAGGCCGGGTGAGCCTATGTGTGAATTTGTTGATTCCATTTGCGCATGTCATGATGCTTTATGTTTGCAACTGAGTGAAACTGAAATAGTCAGTGTCATTTTCGATAATTTTGCTCCCCACATACGTATGCAATACACGCTTGTCTCCACTCCACATAATTTTCATGAGCTACGCCAGTTGGCTGTAAAGGTTCAAGGTCATCTTGTGGCCTCTAGTGAATACCGTGCTTGTCTTCCACCTGCCATACAAGCCGACCGTGATGGTAACTCCATGCTGTTTGGCCACATTTGCAACATACAATATGTCGAGCACCGCACTTTTTCTGTGCGTTGCAGTAATTGTGCAACTCAAGGACATGTAGCAATAAATTGTCACTATAGCTGGCGTACGATGTCAGAGAAGAAATTTTTTCGTTGCGACGAGCTTGGGCACCTGCGTAGTTCTTGTGAAAAGATGGGAAACAAATAGTGACTGGAAAAGGGCGTGCGTCTTTCAGTCGCGACAAAGATAAAGTCCCGTGCACTGTCAGGAAGTGTACGGTGCTAATCACTTATGGTGAACAAAATTTTTGTGCCTTGGTTGACACTGGGGCGACTCATTGTCTCATGAGTGATTCTTTTTTGAAAAAGATTAGTAAAGAGAGAGAAAAAAGTGTGTAGAGTTAATATGGAGGGAATGTTCTGTAGTTGATGTTAAGGTGTACAAGAGAATGTGAAATAAAGATGATTGTAGTTCAGTGAATAAAAATTAGTTCCAGTGTTATACAGTTTATAACAGTATCCAGTAAAACTATCACCTCTGTTAAGAAATGTTGGCTATGTAACACAGAACATTACTGAGCTTTTAAAAATTATAAATATATGCTCAGGTCTCTTGGACTTCTCAAATTGTTACAGAAATAAGTGTGGCTAAGATGCTTTAATTTGTTTTGACAGTCTGGCAGGATTGCAGGAATAAAAACATGACTGGACTTCTCAGTTCAACATATGTACCTATTTCTTCAAAAAGTAGAAGATTCAAATATTTCAAAATTTAAGCTTTAAAGAAAATAATTAATGAAAGCTCTCGTGAACAATTTACAGTTATACTGTATGTTTACATTACAAAACATCACTGATTTAAAGTATCCTAAAAAAAATGTTTTAACTGCAATTTCAAATGTAAATACTGTAGTTAATGTATGTACTGTCAACAATACTGTACAAAAAGTGATACATTAAGTACTTATCATGAAAAACAATTGTTTTGCCAAAATGGTATAATTTATTTTGTGTTTATAAAACATAAATCTGCGGACATTAACAATGACTGCAGATGAGTGGCTTCATATATAAACCCATCATAAAATGTTGGTTATAAATACAACCAAATGATGTGGTAACTTATACATTCACAAAGATTGCACACTTAAATACTGCACTTTTCAGCCAATTCAAATCTAGATGTTCAACAATTACAACAGACACATGGATTTGGTTTGGCCAGCGGTGAATGATCTGCAAGGTTCTAATGACTGAACCAGATACCTAAAATTATTTGAGATATACAGCAGAATCCCTATACAAAGTACACAAACTGACTTGAAATTTTATACTTAATACTAGAAACCACTCAGTTATATTAGGTTCATCTACAGGGGATTTTAATGATACCTTAGTGTGTACTTTATGCTGAGATTTTACTGTACTACATTTGAAAGCTTGGACAGTAAAACACAAAAAGGGGATATTTAATATGAAGCTAAGACTTCTCACTGCAGTTAAATTCTAAATTTATTATTTTACTGACACTACTGCAAAGGGGAAGAAAATTATTATACTGAACTTATCTGTATCACCAGTGCGTATTTAGATAAATGTTTCCCATTCAACATAAAACGGGGCCTTTTTAAGGACACAGTCCATCACTGCCAATTTTTGTGAAAATTTTAGTGTTCTTATTTCTTTGTAAAACATGTACAACTATTATCACAAAATTTCGAAAACAAAATTTATGCTTATCTTACTCTAATTCTGAAAAAAAACATTTCAAAAAATGAAGTTCACATTCATTTTCAGAAATAAATTTTCCCTGTGGAGATTTACATCAAAAGAATGTTTCAAAATTCCTTGTAATTCATAATGATCAATGTAGATCTACAGTTCTATTAAAACAAAACAGTTGCTGCATACATGTCAGGTTGATTAAATATGGCAGATTTTAACTTAATTATCTGCAATTAGCTTATTAGCTAAAAAAAAAAAACTATTTCTGTTTCAAATTATGCCAATGACAATAATCACAGTCCTCGTCCTAATTTTAATAAAACTAACTAATGTTTACTTTTTAATTTTATAAAACAGTGAAAAAAATCATAAATTACACATTATGATGGAATTTTCTCATACTGCAACGAATATAATTCTAATAAAATCTGTGATTTCGCAATATAACAGTACTTCCTCTAGCTATCTGGAAATGCAAGTTCACTGAATGATAGAAAGTAGCAGGCCTAACTGTTATGAATGGCACTAAAAAGTTGAAGGTAATTATCCACAGTAGCGGATTTTCTGAAGGAAATGTCATAGACCAACAAAAGTAGCATTAATGGGATCTGGACAGCTTACCTTGTTAATATTCGGGAGGGCGTAATGTTAAAATAAGTATAACGTATTAAATAAAATAGTTAAAAGTATGAGCAGCCCGCCGCTTTGTTTACGTCGGACGTCATAATTTTTTGTGATTTTCGGCATCGTGCCATCACCTTATTGGCTGTGGGTTGTTGACGTCATCGTAATGGTTTTTAGATATTATCGTCTGGGAATTTCAGTTGCTGCTCAGATGCGATAAAGTGCGGGTGTGTGTTGTTGCAGGCGCGATTTGTGACGTCCGAATCCGACCGATTTAAAAACTGAGAGTGCAAGAACGAGTGCTTCTGTGCGTAATATTCGCCTATGTGGCGGGTGTTACTTGGATTTTTTTTGTAGATCATGGTGTTTTGTGGATTGAGGTCAGATGCACGACAGTTGAATGGGTCATGGACAGAGGAATTGTACCCGCCACCTACCTAGGTGAGTTAATTCATATTCTTTTGGTGTGTTTTACAGTGCCTTTAAATGCCTAAAATCCTAGATTAGACTAAATTCGTAGGCTAGATTAACACCCTACAATCCTAGGTTAGTTAAAAAAACCCCTTCAATCCTAGGTTAGTTTAAAACACAACAATCTCAGATTAGTTTAAAACCCAAATATCCTAGGTTAGTTTAAAACCCTACAACCGTAGGTTAGTTTAAAAATGTAAAATAGTCATTCACTCATCGTGGGGTTAGGTTCAGTTAGCACATATTACGAAATTAGTCGGACTTTAATGCCCATAGTATATTCGTGTTGTGCATAATTAGTAGAATGGAAATATACCACTTTTCGGGGTTTGTTTTTTTTTTATTACAGAAAAACCGCTACTCTGGATAATTACTAAGTTAAATACCAGCATGGGAGCAGTTAATTCTGGGAAACAGCGCTAAACTGCTTTTTCTTGTTACCACTATGAAATATTTACTACAATGTCAAATTTTCCAGCTGTTTTCTTGCACAATAAGTTACATTCAATCCAGCTTCTGTTTTACTCAAATCTACTTATGAAAATTTCTGCTTGTGCTCAATGCTCGTATTCTTCTTCGTCATCTTCTCCTTCTTAGGTAACTGGTTGTATGTCACCTTCAGGATACTGCAGTTCAGAAGCTGATTGTAAGAACAGGATCGGATGATGCAGTCAAATTTCTCGTCATATCTTTTCATAAAAAAAAAAAACATTTAAATTTCTTGTAACCCATATTTAGAGATGGTATCCAGACTTAGTTACTGTAATCTTCCACAAAATATGGTATTTCTGCAAACAGATATAATTTAATTAAAATAAAATTAATGGTAAGTATATGAAATGTACAGTGAAGGGCTTAAAATATAAAATAAATATTTCACAATATAATTTAAGTTGGTAATGGCTGCATACATATGGAGATAAAATGTATTTTTCATGTTCAGATTCTGGTATTGAGAAATACCTCAAAAAAAAATTGTAGACTATAAAATGTTTTCTCCATTTTTGAAAATAGGCCTACAACATTAGCCAACTTTATTTCTGCCATGTCCAGCAAATGATACATCAAAATTATCTTTGCTGCAATTATTTTGTTTCAAAATATGTACATCTTATAAAGATAAGGCAGGGAGGAGTTAATTATTAATGGTTTAATTTTTCATCAACAAACAGAACCAATAACTTAGACAATCAGTAATGGAGATGAAATCAATCGTGGCCTGTATTATCTAACCACCTGGCATCTGCCTGAAGTGATTTGAAAGTAACCAAGGAAAATCAAACTCAGGATCGCTGGACCAGGAAATGAACATGGGTCCTCCCGAACAGTCTGTTACCACTGTGCCACTTTGTTTGGCAAGGAGGTAGTGAATCACGAACCTATATTACAATAAGTAATAGCATTGTGTTATTTACATACTGTAAGTGCCACAAGTTCTGGTGGCTCGCCTTCCTAGACGTCTGTGCTTGGACTGCCGTCATGGCCCAGCCGGCAGCAGCTGATATTAGTAACGGCCTGGCTGTTTACAAACTTACAAAAATATTTGGCATGCATAGGCAACTGTGTAACTTATTATACGGAGACCAATGTTTTTGGCACAGCATCAGGATGTGGCAAACTGTGCACGCATCTACCCCTTGATGCAGTACCGCATCCTGCCCTTAAGACCATATGCCACGTCATATGCCCAACTTCATCGCATCAGCATGCACGAGCCACATGCAGAGTCAGTGGATGGTGTAGTGCAAGTGAGAGCAAAGAATTGCCACTAATTCCCCCTCCCCCCACTTTCCTCCTCCAGAGAAGGGAAGCGCGGAAAGGTTTTCAAACCAAAGTCGTGGGGCAAAAATAACAAAATTTATCTTGATTACAAAGAGACGCAGGGACACATACAATACGCGAGAGATGCCCCACAATATATTTTTCAGTTTTATTTATTGTTTATATGAGTTTCTTGTGTTCACCTCATGACCTCGCCCTTATTTCACCCCACCATTGATTATTGTTGCAATTGTTATGTTCGTAAATATTATTGTTATATTTTTCAGATATGATTTGCAAGAGCAAATGTGTATGTTGTTTTATTCATGTAGGATGCAAGTAGTTCCGGTGCATGAATCGCCACCAAGCCGCGGCTGCACACACCTCCCATAGTGATTCATCGTCCAGGAGTCAGAGGGGTCGGTACGCGTCGCATCGTGCTCTGGGTGCATTCATGTTTTCGCGCCAATCTTGTAGCTTGCAATAGACCTCGTCAATTACCGGAATGTTTTTATTTTTGCACCCAGAGATGCCACCCCTCCTTTCCCGGGATTAGCATCGCCCGGGGAAGCTTAAATTTTAACTAATTATTAACCATGCGTGCATGCATTTTTCAGCAATTTAGCCCATCTGGCAGGCGCGCAGCCAGAGTCCACATAAGCTTCACTTTGCAGTGAATTTAGTGTATCATGCAAGGATAAAAATACGTCAGTATTCAGACTACGTGTGTTCCATTTCCGAGAACCACCCATGAGGAATTTCGGGGTACGGGTCCCCAACAACCCACAACCAAATATGTCTTCACCACCTAAGTATGTACACTTCATTTAATTCAGTGCTCATCAAAGTTTAAGGTGTGTGGGTCAGCCTTAATAGGTCCAGGTCATTTAGATGTTAGTACTAGGCATGAGGAAGTCTGCCTTCTTCAGCGCCATTGGGGGCATTTTCAACAATGCAACCACCAAGGGATCGGTGTACATCCGGGTGGTCGCATGCACGACCCTGAGAGTACCAACAACTTCATCTTAACACCACCTGTCGATGGTGTCTGGTGCCTAGTCGGGTATCCTTTTCCAATAATCATCCCTTCACTGCCCCCGCACCGGCGTTACTCTCACCTGGCCAGCTGCATCCCGCTTCCCATAGTTTCACCTGCCAGGACTTGTGGTGCTTACAGTAGTATTTGTGCAGGAGCATGACTAACTATCGCAGCATCAATATTAAAGTAAATCATACAGTATTTTACAATATTGTAAGTTTTGAACATTGTTATTAATAAAGCAGAACAAATAATTATGATAAACATAATCCTAGTCATTGTTTGTAAATATCATTATTTGGTCGCAGTGAAACCAGTAAACTTATTAGAGGCCCACATAATTTTAAAATGTAACAAGCAGTAGCCTTACATGGTGCACAAATACTGAAGTTCATATTTGCATAATTTTATATTTTCACTGCGTGCTTTGAATACTGCAAAACTGAGGGCATATTTTTAAGTGGTGATGGGATCTGCCAACAAGATATCACAAGCCGAATACTTGCGAGAAGGATGTAGCTAACCTAGAGTTGTGGTCTAAATGTGAATGTGTGTTCTGTTATTATATCACCTCAAAATTCATCTAAAAAGTTCCTGTACTGATAATACGCACGTAAAATAACCTTGTGTAGCACTAAATGCACATTGAAAGTACTACCCTTCCACTCAAATCAAATAAGTAAAAAAAAAAATTACAGTCTTGGAACAAAGTGTGGTAAAAACAGACATTATAAATATTAAATTTAAAAGAAAACTAAACGTAACTTGCCTAATATAAAATGGTTGGAGCAGATACTTGGTGTATTCCAGTGCATATCCTGCCCAGTCAACAGCTTAATATCAGGTATCTAAAGTGTCTTCCTTCTCTTTAACAGTTTATTTTTATGTGCAGATGTCAAAATCGAAGGAAACATTCAGAAAGATTACTCTGTATCCCTATCACTTGTCTATTATGTTGTTTTCGCAAATAATATTCCTTTCATTATAAAAATAATATTCAGGATAACTTTGGTGTTAACTATATCCCGTCATATTTACTACAAACTCAAACTGGTGTGACATCAATGCAAAAGGGTCAATATTAACAATGGACAGTACACATTTATTCTGGATTTTTATTTTAACACGATGTGGCCAATAGACACAATGCTTTCTAACAGCTAATTTAGTATTACGTCATCGTATGTCCCGCCAAAATTTGGCAAACTCATTGCATTCGTTGCACAAACATAGTCTCACTCAAGATTTGTTCATGTGGGCTCTACCTTTTACAACTTCTACACCCAAAGGTGTAGTGGGTGTTAAATGGTCAGAGTCTTTAGGTGTAGAAAGTGCAGAGAGTGTAATTTTCTCGTCTGAACGCCTAGGTGCAGTCCTCAAAGCATTGTGTTTACTTTCTGTTCATTATATGTTGGCAAACGTGAATATTTTGAGAGATCTCGTCATAGATGATGAATCCGACGATGACGCTCCGTTCCTACCGCATATTTTAGCAAACATGTATAATGATTTGGAAGAGGGTAAATCACAAAATTATTATTTTAAATCGCATATCTATTTTTTACGCTAGGTGCCTTTTTTTCTTGGCCAGGTTTAAGTTCAAGTAATGTACCAAAAAAAGTGTGACTTAGTTTTTCCACCAGTCCAAAAATAATGATAGAGGGGCGAAAACCCTTCTCTCAGTCTTATTATAGAACCTGCATTTTACAAAATACCATATTATGTAAAATATATTGCATTTAAATACGAGATTTGCTATTATTATTCGTCAAAATTCATGTCAAACAATACATAATAGTATTTCATAAGGAGTATTTGCAATTCATAACCTGCCACACATTAATAAAAACACACAATGTATTTCTTTACAAAGAATTTTTTTTTATCTTATGTCCCTTCCAGGTAGAACTGAACACAATTTTCGCTACTTACAAGAAGTTTTCCTTTAACATTCATAAGTGGGAAAGCCAACATCTTAAACCCTTTCTTTCAATTAGCGCCAAATCCCTATTTTACAACTTATACACTCACTACTCTACCTCCCCGAGGTGGTGTATAAATAAGGTGTAGCATCTGAGTGTCGAAGTTGTAGTTAATCCCCCCAGTTTAGCGATTTGGTTTTAGCAACAAAAATATTACTTCCGGCACAAAAAATGTGAAATTACATTTTGGGTGTACAAGTTGTCAAATGTACAGCCCACGTGAATAAAGCTTTAATTCTGTGTGCAAATTTATACCCGCTTACACCAACGGGGAAGTATGGTAGCTGCACTGCTAAGTACTGCACAGCATTACATTACACTACACTATTTTGTACTACACGTACTATGGTTGAGAAAAACGAATCTTAATGTTTCACATTATTAGGGATGGGTGAAAAATATCGAAAATATGGTAGAACGATATTTGTGTCGCGACATATCAAAATTTTTTACCTATGGTACAGTTATACCCGATAATTTGATTATGAATAAGTTATTTAAGAAATTTTATCTGATATTCGATATATGAAAAAAAAAAAACATAGGGAAGAACATTTTTGACCAGAGGATAGAGTAATATTATATTCTTTGCGATTTACAACAGCAGGGTGATAACTAATAATGTGATCACTGGAATGTGTGATTGAATCTCTATGGTATTCAGTAAGTTTATACTTTATATAGTCAGCCGAAACCTCAGTTTCGGAAACCCAACTTTCCAAAATAGGGTTTTAGTGAAGTGTTTATGCCGGAATTTACTACAGTAGAGCACCCTTAACCGGAATTCCCTCGAACAGAACTCCCCTTATCCCGAACTAATTTTCCAAAAAAATTCAAACTTCGCAAAGTTGTGCCATAACTTTCCCGCGCTCGCAAGAGGTCTTTCGTTGCTCACACCAGATTTTACATGCCCGTTAGCTAGTAAACAAGCTGCAGCACGATGAAGAGACAGCCGGCCCAAGTGGCACAGCTACAGCTATGCTGCATAATGACACAAGTGACAGTGACTAATGGCAATGTGCGACACATACTGGTAGTTTTAGTGGTGTGACTTTCAGAATTTAGTGTTCTAAGGTGTTAGTGTACATGCACCGTATTTTGGCATGTATAGACCGCACCAGAAGTTTTTGATGAAAAATTAGGGATAATTAATATTTAAAGTATAGGCCGCACTGAATTTTTGTATTACCGTTAATATTGACGGGCCTCATCGTGCTAGTGCGGCAACAGCAAACTAATAAATTTGCCCTTGAATGTTATCGTTGCTACGCCGCCTGGCCTCCGCTTGCTGAAAAGTGGAAACAGTGCAATATTCCACATTAATAAAACTTTTGTATTTATGTCAAAATGCCTCAACACTGCCTTTAAATAGTGAAACATGTGCACCATGCGTAGCCTGCCAGCTCGGCCGGCTGTTGCAAAAACAGGCAATGGTATGGTGCATGTGTGCATGCGGCGTCACGCACACACAGCTGTTTCTGGCTCTCATCTGACCAGAGAGAGATAGAGAGAGTGTGACAAACAAAAAAGAGGAGGAAGGAGGGAGAAAGAAAATAAAGGGAGCGAGTAAGGTTGCATGGTGCTGGGCAGCTGTGGTTTAGACTAGGGAAGAGGTTGGTGGTTGTGGAGAGGAAAGACGCTAAGCGATAGGGTGAAATAAAAGAGAGAAAGGAAGCGAGCAATCTGGACGGCGGCTGGAGGTGATACAAAGTAGAACAATCGAGGACAGCAGGCTAAAGTATGGTGCGACCCGTACACATTTAAACACAAGTGATGAGCTATTCATTTCTTCTTATTTTTTTACTTCCTTAGAAACTAAGTTATAACATAAGATCGTATTGTTCGTTGACAAATTTCTGAACATGGTTTAGGGGTAAATGTTTTTTATGCCAATATCTCTTAAATAAGCAGCACCCCACTTTTTTGTCATTTCTTTTAATGTGCTGCATATACATGCCAAAATACAATACTTTGTGATCTTGGTCTATCTATTATAATACGTCAGCCCTGTTGTTGTGCCGATGTGCCATGCAGTAAGGGAAACTGTCAACGGAATTGACTATACTTCGGGAAGTTTTATCAGATGCACATCAACACAAACAGTAACATGATATCCAGATCTCGCTTACTCACCCAGACATGTGCGCGGAGAGATAAGAACACCCCCCCCCTAGAAGGTTGTGAATGAAGGTCATTAATGCAGCACCAGGAGTTTTATGACTCACATTTCATAAACAGTATGTAGTGTTTTTTTTAATGGTTTTGTAGCTTTAAGGTTAAAACTAATAATTTACACTTGTTGATTTCTTAAGTTAAAATTATGTGCCACATATACACTAGTTCAGACTAAAAAGTGTTATTTTTCACACCACCCCACCCTCATTTCCCATAACTGGAATTTTCCCACAACTGGAATAGCCCTTCCCCCGACGATTCTTGTTGAGGGGTGCTCTACTGTAGTATGAAAACAATGGGAAAAAAAATTAAATCTCTTTGTTATGGCGATACCAAGAAATACATTAAACAGAAAATCATAAATATGACAAAACATTATTTGAAGTTGCATACATTATTATTAAAACATAATTAAAAAATTGTATTTTTTACCCTTTTTTAAAGATGCAATATTATTATTGTGTATTCGTTTTTTTTGTACATACTGCAAAATTATATCATCTCACTGCATTTACGCACATTCTTTTTAACCAATTAAACATCTTGTTTTACACTTCAGCATATCCTAGTCGCACATTTGCTACCATATTTGCAAACAAAACCGAAGTTTCGTTGTTTTTAATGTGCACGAAATATAAGATTCGATGCGAAATTTGAGTTGCAGACCTCGGTTTCGTTATATGGCTAAACCTCACTTTGGCGGCATTTATACTGTACACAAGCTCTTCTTTCCGAAACCCAGGTTACTGAAAGTCTAGTTTCAGATGTTGGTATAAATCTACTGATTGTGTGCAGGGACAAGAAACCAAAGTTTCGTTGTTTATACTACACACGAACCTAAAACTCGATTCAAAACTTGAATTACAAACCTTGGGATTGAGTGACTGCGAAACTTCATTTTTGCAGTGCTTATACTGCACGAGGCTGGTATTCATAGTCACTTGCGATGGCGATGTGAGCCACTTTCAGTACCTATTACGTATCTCTTTCTCACAGTGATGCAGGATGCAGTACTGCCCTCCAGACCGTTTGCCACGCTGCACGTCCATCGCATCAACTTGACGTGAACCACGCGTCCACGAGCTCCTTGTGCCCACTCTGACCGCCGCTCACATCAGCTGCACTGCACCACACCAGCAACATCAGGCAAAGAGTGTGTGGTGCAGGTTGACCAGAAAGGAACTTGCACCTTCTTGCCAACAGGTACTACGTGAATCAAGAGCTCGTCCTACTTTGTTTATTACCAGAGGTAACTCTTGTAATAAATTAGAAGGCAATCCAAACTGTAATAACCCCAAGGCCACAGCCATTGGGCGCACAGGCTATTGGTCGTTAGGTCGTAGTAGCTCGCGCCACCTCATACGATGTAACGCACACCCAAGTGGCACCAACTGGCCTGTGGGCCGAAGATGAAGTGCCCCAAAGTGCGACCAATAATGCGCAGCATTTTTCTATACATATCCCATGTATTAACACTCTGCATTTTATGTCGGTTCACACCACCTGTGACTGAAGCCGATGCTATTCTTGTAGTTCATTTCAGTACACAATTCAGACTGGCAGCATGGTCGTCCTCTCCGCGAGCCCCCATGGTACCATCATTTAGGCTGATGCCAATTCATTGCAATAGTAACTTAATTAACCAGAACATTTTTTTTCTGTCTGTACTGAGGGGAAAACCACCTGGTCTCTCGCCAGAGACCTTAATGCTACCGCTTATCCACATAACCTTCACGCTGATTTAGGTAATTTTCACACAAATGTCTCCGGCAGGCCGTAAGTGCTGCGTACGTTTCTTTTAATATTCACATGTCAATTTCTTGAAAATGTAATCAAGTATGTGAGTAAACAGCTTTACAAAATTCAGTGAGTGTTGATTCATTGTCGCCTGGGACACATAGGGTGCTACACCCTCTTGTAGTACCACCCACAATTTTTCTAATATATTTTAGTTGTATGAGACGGCCTACAGTCTCGCCACAAGGTCAACGTGTATAAGTAGTGTAATATTAAGAGTGTGACAACTTCATATTCAAACTGACGGAGGCATCTAGGGTCTCCTGGGCCATCGACCGAACGACCAAACATCACTAACTCTCCACTGAGATATGGGGCCGAGCAATTCTATACTCAACCAGTCCTGGGTCATCTCGACCACGTCAAACTGCACTAGTGTAGCTTCAGCACTCTGCGAGTGCCGGCATGAGTGCAGTGTGTGTGTGTGAAAGTGCAGCACAGCCGCATCCCCCCCTCCCCCCCCCAGGAGGGTGATGGTGCATAATGGATGAACCAGCATATATTTTTTGTAGGGTAATTTTAGATCAAGTTTTTGAAAGTAATGATAGACACACTGAGAGAGTAAATGTTCAGACATGCCCCTACTGGCATGTAGGATTTTTATTTTGTGATTCTTGAATTCACTTATTTGGCACCTTAGTTGTTTCACCCTTATTTCATTCCATCCAATTGTATATTGTAACTGTTTTTATTCAGGGAATATGTATGTATTTATTGGTTAATTTATCAAGGAAGAGTTAATATAATTTAAATTGTTGCAAGTTACAGGCAAGTAGAATGTTGTGCAGAGCGAGGCATGTGCCGCCATAGTTTGTGCCGCGAGTGCTCGCCTGTTTCAGTCGCCATCGAGTGTCTCAAGTGGTCGGCACGTTCTGCGTCGCACTCCGGGTTCCATCACATTTTCGCGCCAATCACCTTTAGCTGCAATACTCTAATGTAACGTAATGGAACCTGTTATTTCTGCACCTGTAGATGCCAACCCATCTTCCCCAGGAATAGCATCTCCCGGGGAAGCTTAATGCACAAATATTTTACTCTTAATCACTAATGTGTATTTTTCGCTTTTTCTCTTTTCCCCCTATCTGGCGGGCAGCAGCCCAGAGTCCGTATAAAGTTTTCACCTAGAGTTATGTAAGTGTTTCTGTGCAAGAGTAATTACATACAAGTTTTCAGACTTTGTGTCTTTTATTTCCAGCACTGCCTTCGGGCGTTTCAGGGGACAGGTACCTTATAACGCACATTAATCCAGTTTTATGTAAATTACTTAACAGCCAGTATGCTTAACTCAGAGCTTTTACAGTTTAAGGTGTGTGGGTCAGCTTGAATAGACCCACACTATTTTCCATATAAGTATCAGGAGCGAGGTGCTCCTCCAACATTTCACCAAGGGCCTGCCTACGTCCGGGCAAACGGCCCGCCCGTACTTTGAGATAATCACCAGCAGCAACAACTGGCACCGTTTACCAATGGTGTCTGGTGCCTAGTCAGGTATCCAAATCCACAAATCACCTAACAATGTTTTTTCACCGCCCCTCAAAACTTGACTTAACCCAACACCACCTGGCCAACAGGCGTTTATTGTCACCCTTCATTGTGGCATACATTTCTGTCATTTTTCCTCGCGTTTTTCGACCCGGAAAACCTTAAAATTTCATGGCACCTCAATCCCTTTTTGAGCAATTTCCTCAACTATTTTGCCCCCAGACAACATCAAGAGCACATCAGGAGCAGTGAGATCAACCTGGGACAACACTCTGATGCCAGCCAGATGCCAGAACGATGCCCAGAGATTCAATGCCACACTGCATAAAAGCGCACCGAATTCAGTTTCGCAGCCACCATTACATTAATGGCGCAGGGAATGCTCAGCAAGTCGGCCATAACAGGACAGCAATGCATCACCACATCTCCCCCTCCAGCACTGTAAACTAAGCAGTAGAGCAGGGGGGCGCACCACCACTCACCCTCTGCCTGCTTATGCACCAAAACACCAGCTGGGAGTTTCGGGTGCGCAGGCGGGCGCAGGGAGGTCAGCGGCGAAAGGGTGGGCCATGCCATAGACCCCCATCACTGGGTTCGGCTTCTGTGCCACGACCGTCAACAATCGCTGGCCTGACATCTGTAGGCATCCCGACACATCTGTGTTGGCAATGCTTGCGCCCCATCCCACAGGATGTAGTGGCCAATTATGAATTAGGCACAGAATATTGAAAGTGTGCTTGTAAGACCAGCCCGACGAGAATCAGCATAGCGATCAACTGGAAACACTTGAACATCTCAATTGTAATAAATAAAATTCGCATTTAAAATATGAAGTTTTGGACAGTATCAGTCTACAAAATTCAAACATTGAGTTCCAAAACAACAACAATTTTGTGTGCCAGTTTTCTGCGAATGTGCCAAGGTATCCCTGCTCTTCAGTGTATTTTTGACCTACAATATTACTATTAAACATGCCGAACTGCGACTGTACAAAACCAGAACTTTCAGTTCTCACAGTGTCACAGCAATAAAAATCAATTGAACACTTCTACAGTATACAAAGATTTACTAACTGGTCCATACTGTCACAGCAATAATAATCAATTGAACACTTCTACAGTATACAAAGATTTATTAATTGGTCCATACTGTCAACAATGCAATGCCATCACCCAGTGGGTCCATGGGGTGAAAGTAGTGATGTGTTGCAATGCAGGGTGTTTGCAGTGCATGTACTTGGGCCATGTTTGCAGCCTGGCGAGATGACAGTACAAGACGACAAGTTCATGTGTCGGCAATGTAAAGCAGCGGCCGACACTGCACTGCAACTGTCATATGCTATCAGTGCGCATGTGGCAGATGTACAAAAAGCAATGCTGCTCGCGCATTCCATGCCCCGCCAGTTGACCTTGACTGTGGTACCTCCCCTCTTCTTCTATCTTACCCTTACATACCACCACTCGCCACCTACTTTCCAATGCATGCCTTCCCCCAACAGATGATTGCAGTGCTACCAAATATGGCACCACAATTTCCGCAACCAAACCTGGGGACACAATTTCACACCCCTAACTTCGTTCCACCAACTGCGAGCACGTGACCACAAAGTAGCGGAATGTAACACCAAACCACTGCAGCCATGCCATCGTTTGTGCCTGTACTAACCAGTGTAACCATGCCCTCGCGATAACGTTCGCTACCCACCTTTGCAGGAGCACCTACAGAGAACACATCTCAATTCCTGAGTGACTGTAGAGCAAGCCTGCAATGCTATGAGGTATTTGTAGAGTAGTTGCATAGCTGCATTGGAACTCACTTCAAGCTCAATGCAAGGGGATGTTAGAATAGCAACAGCCAAAGGAGAAACTAATAACATTTATCACCAGAAAAGTACTTCTTATCGGACGTTTCCACCCGCACCTGCCCGAGTGCGAAGTGCTCCAACTGGTGGTGGAAACAGTGCGCCCAGAGTACTATGCCATGTTTGTACCAAATAGCCTTGATAAACTCACAAGCGAAATCTGTGCCAGCTGCGCTGCGAACGGGAATTGAGTGTTGCATGATGGAGCCACGATCAAAATCAGGACAGCATGAAGGGACAGGATGCACTGCAAAACAGTACTAAAACACTTTTTCGGTCAATAACAGGACAAAAATTACAGTGCAGGAAGGAGTACAGAAAAATTTTCCGGTGCAAGTGACAGCAAAAGCAGTAGTTTGGCAGAAAGTGCGCAAAACAAAATGTAATGTGAGACAGAAACCAGCCACCGCCAACTCCGTGCCATTATTGTGATGTACATGAATACCATTGGCACAGTGAATGCACTAACAATCCCCACCTCAAACAAACAAACAATCATGCAAGCAGCAATGCGAGAAATGGGAAGCAGGGGTAAGTGAGACGGACGTTCTCGACACCACAGTCCCGGACAACAATGCAACAAGCACTAATGAACCAGGTTAGTAGCAGTCATTCCTGTTCATTTGCATTTTATTGTTTATTAACAGTCATCAATGCCATGATTTAATAGGCACTGCTGCCTCACATAAATTCATACATCCTAGTTTGTACATCCAACAGATACTACTCTAGCAGCTCACGTAATTCGTTTAGCCACAAATCAGCCCACCAGCACCGCACTAGGTCAAGCCACAGTGATGTGTCGCATACATGACTTAGAAACAATAACCACAGCAGTTGTTACTCCTCATATTAGGGAAGATGCCATCCTTTGGGTACTTTGTCTTAATGAGCAAAATATCGTAGTAAAATTCATGGCACATAGCTTCCATTTCGTCCTGAAGGAGCGATGCACAGTATATAAGCTTGACCAGCTACCAGCAGATACAGTACCAGCTGTTTCACTAGTGTTTTTTGACAACAATATACCACCCGAACACCAGGCAGCTTTTCAGCGGCTCCTTTATGAGCGCCGATACATGTTTCCAGCACACGGCGCACTTCGTCGAACCACAGTTGCTGAGTATGCCGTACCGTTAGTCCAAGACAGGTCTGTATACAAACCGCCACACAGTTATTTACAGCACCAAATAAAAATTATTAAACAACAAATTCAATAAATGTTTATTGACTGTGTTGTTGAACCAATAAACGGTGACTTAAATTCTGCCAAAAACAATGGCACTCAAAAAAGATGGCACATGCAGATTTTTTGTATATTTTCGGCCAGTGAACCTAGTGACACGTAGTGCATTACCACCATACATAGTCAAAAAATGCCCTCAGGTTCTTAGAACGAGCCAAGGTCATGTTATCCCTTGACTTTAAGAGTGGCTATTGGAAAGTGCCTGTCAAGCTCGAAGACTGGGCGAGACATCTTTCACGGGCCCCGATGGCAGGCGTTTTAAGTTATGTGCCATGCTGTTCGGACCGACGTGTTCATCAGCCACCTTCCAGGCGATGATGGTCAGCATGTTGGATGCCCTCATCTGCGAATCTACATTTGCCTACCTGGACGATGTGGTGATATGGTGGGCAAGTTGGGAGGAGTACTTACACCACCGGTCACTTCTGCTCGAGAGGTTGGCCATCAATGGCCTCACTTGCACAACTGCCAAATGCCACCTCGGGAAGTAAGCATCATCTTCCTGGTGCATGTCGTCGACAAGGAAGGCAAAAAACCCAACCCCAAACAACTGCATCTGATTGACGAGTACCCAGCACAACATTAGTGCAAGCAGTTCCGGCAGTTCTTTGGGCTAATAAACTGGCTCCAGGAGCACATCTAGCACTTTGCAGTCGTCAATGCACCAGTCACTGACCCGCTGTCAACCCAGCGGCAGTTCAATGGAACGGGCTCCCCGACGACGCCTTCCAACAAATCAAGTCACGTTTCCGAATGTGCCATACCTTGGCGAGGTACGATGCCACAAAACACATCTACCTGCAGACCGATGTCGGTCAAGAAGGACTCAGTGCTCTACCAGTGCTGCGACAATGGCGAATGTCACGACATCATCTTGGCTAGTGCCAAGTCCGGACAAACTGAGCAGAGGTACAATGTCAACGAATGTGAATGCTTGGCCATTGTATTGTCCATCAAGCAGTACAGTGCGTACTTGGAGCACCAGCACTTAATGGTTCGTACTTATAATCGCTGCTTAGTCTGGCTCAACACCATGTGCTAGGCATGCAGCAAGCTGATCCAGTGGGCATTGCTTCTTCAAGCTTACAACATCGTCGTGGAGTTTGTCCTGGGCAGCGAAAATCAGCTATCAGATGCATTGTCCAGGTCACCATGCACCAACTTTGTGGTACAGGATGTGCAGAGTAGGAGGAGATATTGCCACCAACAATGCAGGAACCACTGAGTAAGGTAAGCCTTAACCAGATCAATGCCACTAACAATTACCTCACTGCACGAGATACATACTATGATGTGGTTCAAGTGCATCTAGCGTGCGCACTCACTTATTAACAGAAGGACTGTTGCTCCCAGCATGCTGTCGAGTGTTGGCATGTAATAAATGGCAATTTAGAAACATGTTCACCCAGTACATGATCTGTGGAGACTGTTTGTTCCCCCCAATATTAGAGAGCGGATAATGAGAAATGTGCACGACAGCAACATAGCAGGACACATGGAGATGGAGCAAACAATTAGCAATGTGTGAACATTTATTTTGGCCTGGACTCTCCAGGCACACACTCAGGTGCGTTAAACAGTGTGTTAAGTGCAACCATTTCAAAGCACCTTGAGCTGATAGGGTACAACAAAGAAGCCCCGCCTGCCAACTAATCCCTTCGAGATGGTGTCCCTCAACGTTATGTGGCCCTACCCCATGTCCTCAGGGGGAAGGTATTTATCATGGCGGTCACCAATAACTTCTCCAGGTGGGTTGAGGTATGTTCTAACAGTAGTGCACAAGCTACGAGTGTTGCCAAGGTGCTGCAGACCGACTTCTTCCCCAGGTGGGAATATCTGCAGAACCTACCTACCAGTAATGGCATACAATTCACCAGCAGGAAGTGGCGAGAAACATGTATCTGTTGAGTGCAAAACCTAAAGATGGTAATCTACCACCCATGTGCCAACCCCACGGAGTGCCGCAACCAGGAGCTCAAGACTCAGTTACGGCTCTGTGTGGGCGACCAGCACAACATCTGGGCTAACAATCTGCCTGTTGCCCTCTTCGCCCTCCATCGGCACATCAATGCTGCCACTGGCAAGTCACCTGCCGACATCCTGCTGGACTACAACCTCACCCTACATGTGGAATTTGACTGTCCATGTGCAGGAGACAGTGGTGACCGAGACAGCAATGATGCCCGACATGAATGGCGTCGGATAGAGCATGAAGAGATACCCACTCATCAGCGATGCTTTAGCATGCAGTTGCTGTCGAACACAATGCGACCGTTTCCTCAACTACAACACGGTCAGCATGTCTACGTCCGTGCGTACCTGCAGTCCGCAACCTGCAGAGACTTCTGCGCGGACTTTGTGACGAAATGTAGCAGGCCACACATGTTCGTGTGGGCCGAGGGTTCACCACCAGGTGATCAACTCGCCTTGGTCACTGCGCACCAGGGTCACTAACAGTGACAGTGTGGTCGGCGAAGCAGGAGCAGTGATGGCGGCAACGAGGCACTCAGCTCGCCTCCTTCCCCTCTGCCACACAGGCTGGTGATGTCAGCAGGAAAGGGGCATGCCTGACCCGCAGTGACACCACCTCCTCGCACGCCGCAGTAGGCCGCCCACGTCAACACTAGTAGTAACCACACCAGCACCATTCAGGCCTTTCCAAGGGCTCCATATACCCTGCAGACCCGATGTCGCAGAACCATGGCCCGTCCCTGTGGCACCTGAAGACATGCTGCCCGCAAACTGTCTCGTTTGGGGGGGGGGCGGGGTATCTGATGCAGGACTGCAACCTGGCCTCCAGACCGTTTGCCATGCCATGTGTCCACCGCATCAACCGCAAGTGTAGCTGCAGTGTACTGCGAGTGCCGATATGAGTACAGTACATGTTTGTGAAGTGCAGAGCACTGCAGCGAAACCACATATTCCACCACCCCCTGTGGGCAGGTTGGGATGCATAATGGCTGAACCAGCATATATTATTTGTAGGGCAAATTCAATGCAAGTAATTAAAAGCAAAAGAGAGGCAGACAGGCAGACAGTAATGTAAACGTTCAGTGGTAATCCTAGCATTACAGAGAGTCACAATCGTGTATCTCAAGAGGTCGGCATGCGTCGCGTCGCGCTCCGGATACCTTCATGTTTTCGTGCCAATCACCTTTAGCTGCAATGTTCTAATGTAACATACCGGAACCTGTTCTTTCTGCACCTGGAAACACCACTCCTTCCCTGGGAATAGGATCTCCCAGGAAAGCTTAATGCATCCATAATTCACTCTTATGCATAAATGTTAATGTTTCGCATTTTATCCTATCTGGCTGGCCACAGGCCATAATACGTATAAAGTGTTCACTAAGAGTAATGTATGACATGAACCAAGTGTCCACGAGTTCGTTGTGTCCACTCTGACTGCCGAGTCACAACAAATACACCAGCTACACCGGGCCACACCAACCACATTAGGCCAAGAGTGTGTAGTGCGGGTCGACAAGAATGGAACTTGCACCTTCTTGCCGACAAGGATATCGCAACTCAAGAAACCGCCCTACTCATCTATTACAAGAGTTAAATCTCTTTATTAAGTGGGTAGGCGATCCGAAACAGTGTTTACCCCAAAGCCACAGCTGTTGGGCGCACAGGCAATTGGTCATTGCGTCCTCGCAGTTCGCGCAGTAAAATACGACGCAATGCACCACCGGGTGACGTTAACTGGCTGGTAGGCTAGAGCTGAAGAGATAAGTGCCCCAAAGTGTCAACCAGTAGTGTACAGAATTTTTACAAACATATTGAACACAGTCACCACATTACGGCTACAACCAGGAGTGTTTTTCATTGTATAAATGGCAATCAAACATGGCATTCCACACCCCTTTGCCCAGGTGAACTCGTCCATCCCTTTAGGAGACAGCCACCTGGCAACACTGTAGCCAGTGGAATTCAATGCTTCATCGCAAGTGGAATTCAAACACTTTTATGTGAATATGTAATAACATAATTAATGTGTATTTATATAAGAGTAATTATGTTTTTCTAAAATGGAGATTGACTATAAAGGCCCCTAGCACTGTAACAAAGCATTTAGTGTGGTGATGTTCCCCATCAATTTCAAAACTTCAATATTAAATGGACATTTCTTAATAAACAGAGATGTCACCAATGTGTTTAATTAAATTCATACAATTTTTCAACATTATAATTACATCACAGAGTGTTCATGTAATGTTTCATCGTTCGGCGTTTGATGTCGGTTCTCGTCACTTTTGACGACAGCTGACATTACTCGCCCCAGTTCGTCTCAGCACCCGGACAAGACCAGGGGTGTTGGTCGCCCGCTCCGCGACCCCTTTCAGTACCCGCTGACAGGGTGACACTAGCCACAGCATTGCCAAGTATACTATAAAAACCTCTCTGGATGTGGCTGTGTCCTTTGTTGACATAATGTACACTAATGCACTTCACTTTGTAGCACTTTCTCTGGTGCAGCTGGTGCTGTTGACCCGACTGCGGCAGTCAGAGTGGGCACAAAGGAGTTCGTGAATGCATGGTTAACGTCACCGCATATAGACTGCAATCATCTAACTACAATAGTAATATATAAGTCACCAGAACATTTGTATTATCTTTAATGTACTGCGGGGAGAGCCATCCGATCTCTCACCAGAGAGTTTAACGCAATCGCGTCTTAATATAAGGCCACGTGTTTTTCACCGCTGAAGTGCTGGGTCCATTATCAGGCCTCATTCACGCATTATTCACCTGTAGCGAGTCAGATAATAAACCGCTCAACCAAGTGAAATCAGTGTCAATTCATTGTAGAGCATCCTATGTAGCATCACCCTTTTTTTTTTAGCATATTTCAGGCTTACGACACAGCCTACAGTCTCGCCATCAGACATAAAAAATACAACCGTAAGTAAGCGATACCCATCAAAAACTGACGGAGGATTACTAGGGTCCCCATGGGCCGTCGACCAGACGACCCTCATCATTAACTCACCACTGAGTTATGGTGCTGGGCAATATAACATCCAACGAGCCCTGGGTGACCTCGACCATGTCATGTATTTCTGTGCAAGAGTAATTACATGCAAGTTTTCAGAGTTAGTATCTTTCACTTCAAGCTCTGCCTTCGGGAGTTTCAGGGTGCGGGTTCCTTATAACCGCCTTCACCCAGTCACATGTAAATTAATTAACAGCCAGTATGCTCAACTCAGAGCTTTTACATTTTAAGGTGTGGGGGTCAGCTTTAATAGGACCACAGTATTTTCTATGTAAGTATCAGGAGCGATGGGCTCTTCCAACATTTCACCAAGGGACTCTATACATCCGGGCGAACAGCCTGCCATATCCTGAGGTCATCACAAGCAGCAACAATTGGCACCGCCTGCCGACGGTCTGTGGTGCCTTGTCAGGTATCCAAATCCACAAACCACCTAACAATGTTTTTCGCCATCCCTCAAAACTCCCCTTTACCCAACACCATCCAGCCAACAGGCATTAATCTGCCTACACCAAGCACCGGCCTCACACCAGCAGAATTCAGTGCCACAAGGTGTAATTATGTCAAAACTTAATTAACTGACCTAACATAATCTGACAATTACCGCCATAAATTCTAACATTACGACGAATGTGAGGAGATCTCTACATAAATGACAAAGTAGTGCAAGTCGATGGGATCTAAACAATTCTGTAACTTTTCAGGAATCTAATTTGTAGGCCTGCATTATGTAACACTCATTAAAGGGACATGCCTTCTATAAGTGACTTCCTTAACAAGTGCTATGCATAATAATTAAAATAGTGTGTTTTGACTCTGGTAGTTGGAAACAAACTCAAACCGAGCCACACCAAATTTCTTGTAAAAATTAACATATTTTGAATATTCACTGATAATACATTTTAATCAATAAGTTCTCATTTTCTCAGTGTGTACGATGGTTACATGTATGTATTTGCTATCCATTTCGTAAAATGACTCACTATGAAAGAATTTGAAAATTCCATTAAAAAATTTTGGGACATATTTTTTATTAAGTTTTGTTATGTAAATGTTAACATTAATTAAAATCATGCAATTTGTAATGTATTCGAAAGGGTTATGTGTTACATATCATCCATTCAATTTGTTGTCGATGGGAATTCTATTCTGGCAAGCTGCCGACAGCCACCTTTGCCTACACCTTGCCATTCCCTCCTTAGTCTAAGAATAGCTGGCATCAGGGCAGGTCGCGTCACACTACTTGGTGTGAAGCAATTTTGTACGCCTACCATTTCAGTGAGATATACTTAATTTACTGGAACATTTTCGTATTTCTTTGTGCATCCCCGAGTTCACCTCCCTTCCGGAGCAGACTCATAGCCCCTCCAGCATAACTCTCTATTGTAATCTTTATTCATCATCCACCGACACTTTGATCCAGACAGTTAAGGCCTGTGCAGGGCCTAGTGCTGCACGCCTTCTTCATTTTGATGTGTACCATTCTCATGTGGACTTTCTCCAATACAACTGGTATTTTTTAAACCGATGTGTATACATACTTTATTCCCGCTTCACGGGGAGCTTAAGGGCGATGGCCCCTTTATAACTATGAACCTATTAGCAATGTTGGAGACATTACATAAGTCAATGTGTGTTTTATGTAATTGAAATATTTTTTATGTATTAGCACCTGTTGGCTGGGTGGTGTTGGGTAATGGGAAGTTTTGAGGGGCGGTGAAAAATATTGTTAAGTGGTTTGTGGATTTTGATACCCGACTAGATGCCAGAGACCGTCGGCAGACGGTGCCAATTGTTGCTGCTGGTGATGACCTCAAGGTACAGCGAGTTGTTCGCCCAGATATACAGAGTCCTTCGGTTAGATGTTGGAAGAGCCCCGCGCTTTTGATACATGTAAAATACTGTGGGCCTATTCAAGCTGACACACACCTTAAACTGTAAAAGCTCCGAGTTAAGCATACTGGCTGTTAAGTACTTTTTATTTAACTGGGTGAAGGCAGGTTATACGAGACCCATACCCCGAAACACCCGAAGGCAGTGCTTGAAATAAAATACACGAATTCTGAAAACATGCATGTAATTACTCTTGCACAGAAACACTTATAGCACTCTAGGTGAACACTTTATATTAGTAAATAAATTATTGGTGCATTAAGCATCCCTGGGCGATGCTATTTCCGGGAAAGAAGGTGTGGCAACTCTGGGTTCAGAAATAACCAGTTCCAGTACGATACATAAGACTATTGCAGCTAAAGGTGATTGGTGCGAAAACGCGAAGGCACCTGGAGTGCGATGTGGCTCGTTCCGATCCCTTCAGACACTCGACTATGACTGAATCTGGCAAGTATGTGTGATGCGAACTATGGCAGCACGTGGCTTGCCCTGTGCTATTTTCTACTTGCCATTTACTTGCAACAACTAAAATGATATAAACACTTGCATGATAAATTAACCAAATAAATACATATATGTTCCCTGAATAAAAACAGTTACAATCTACAGTTGCTTGGCATGAAATGAGGGTGAAACAACTGTGGTGAAAAATACTTGAATTTTAAAATTACGAAATAAAAACCCTGTAATGCTAGTAGGGGTTCCTCTGAACGTTTATATTCTTGTCTGCATCTCTTTTGCTTTTAATTACTTGCATTGAATTTTCCCTACAAATAATATATGCTGGTTCGGCCATATGCACCCTCGCCTGCCCACAGGAGGTGTTGGGGTTTGTGGTTTCGCTACACTGCTCTGCACTTTCACTCACTCGCACTGCACTCGTGTCGACACTCGTGGTGTGCTTAGCTACACTAGTGCGGGTGATGCGGTGAATGCATGGTGTGGCAAATGGTCTGGAGGGCAAGATGCTCTCCTGCGTCAGTATGTACATTGGAATGGCATGCCGGGGAGCCAAAATACCCCAGTTTGGGTGTTCATTTGTTTTTCGTCGTCTCCCTAGCTGACGACATCATTCATCATGTGTGACCTCTTTAAAACAGGTGTACAGTATTCTTTAGCCTGGGCCTTTCGGCTGGGGCCCACCTCAAGAGTCTCGTGCTAACCTGAGCAGATTCCTTTAACTGGTTACCTGGCGCCCTCTGTACATTTACTTAATCTTCCTGACCCTGTGGCCACCTTGAAAGTGTAAATTGGCGCCCTTCTGTGCGGATAATTTATGCTTGCATGAGGATGACCATTCGTGGAGCCACCTTTTTCGCTTTTGTGAGCAGAGTGCAAAAATGCCACTATTTTGGCACAGCATTTCTGGGGACAAAGAGAGCGAGCTTTCTCCCCCCTCTGCAGACCCCCTGCTCCACTTCGGTAAGCCGCACCATTTGTAGGAGAGGGCGAGCGCACATGCCTCACTCTTGCACCTGCCGCGACAACTATTGCCTAAACAGCTGTCCATGTGTGCTGTACACTCATGCAAGCAGGAGGGCCCTAGCCCCCATGAAGATTTCCATGCAACATTAAATGCACAACCATGCACCTGTTTTCGGGATGCACAGTGAGACATAAATTAATTGTAGCTGGAAAAAAGTCAGCCATGAAAAACATAATGTATGTCATCCTTTACATTTTGCTATGGATCTACCATAAACGAAAGTTTACTTTTCTGAATTTCTTATTACTGCCAATGTCTTATGTCAAGATACAAACAGCTTATGGTGTTTGTATCTTGAAATAAAAACCATCAAAACCATAAGTGTGTGAGCTGTAAACAGCTCACGCACTTATGGTTTTGTCAGCATTACAATGGTAGTACATGTTGAACATGCAACGAATTTCTGTCTGCGATAAAACAGCAAAGAACAAGTCAATTATTTTCACTTAGTCTTTAATTGTTACTACGGAGGTATTTAGTTATGTTTTTAATACTATATCAGTACCCTGGGTGACATTCGTTCCATTACAATGCATCTGTTTAGAACTATGATAAAATAATAATAATGTTATGTATTTCTAATACTTATGTAGATATTTAAAATAATAATTTTCACTAGCGACATTATATAGCCTAAAGTGTGAAGTTCAAATCCCAATTTATAGCAAGTGCCATACTTGCCCTCTTTGAAGAGAAATGTTTGGTTTTAACAGACGCACATGCATCAACATTTAATTTGAATATAAAGACGAGAACGTTTCGAGGTGGTACCCAGCAGTAGAAAATCTAACTTAGCATCACATGATTATCTAGTGCGGAAATATGACCTGTTAGACTGTTGTAAAGACATGCTGAAATGGGAAAATACGTTTATTCCTTTTAAGTGTGGTTTTAAGGAATGATACTAACAAGCAATGCAACAGCAAGAAGATAGATGAGGGAAGTATTTGTCGTTAGGGTCACACATGTTATCATTCACTAATACATGTCGTTCAGTTTCCTATGAAGTTCTTTAAACTGTATGTCTCATCTCTACTGGCACTGCAACACATGTGGCACTACATAATCAATTCGCACGTTATGATTGTGTCAGCACTACTGCTAGGGTGGTACGTGTTGACAGGGTTAGTGTAAGAGTGTTCTGTGTGTGACAAGATGGCTACTGATGGACCAGTCTTTTTCATTTCTGCATTACATTTTGGCATATGGGTATGTAGCTCTGCATTTAATATCTACAACAGCTTACATAAAGTATTTGATGTGTCGCGAATCATGTTAAGCAGCTGATACAAATGTTAAGGGCATCTTTAAATAATTTAAAATTACAAAGTGTTTTAAAGAAATAATTTTGGATCAAGTGTTTTTCAAGAGCTGTAGTTTCACCAGACAAGCACTCTCCTTTTCTTATTTTAGAATGATGGTGCTTAGTTTGACGTGAACCATTCGTCCAAGGACTCCTTGCGTCCACTCTGACTGCTGCGGTCTCACCAACTACACCAGCTTCACCGGGCCGTACCAACCACATCAGGCCAAGAGTGTGTAGTGCAGGTCTACAAGAATGGAAGTTGCACCTTCTTGCCGAAAAGGATTACATAACTCAAGAGACTGCCCTACTCATTTATTACAAGAGGTAACTCTTTCAATAAATAGGTAGGCGTTCCGAAACTGTTTACCCCAAAGGCACAGTCGTTGGGCGCACTGGCAATTGGTTGTTGCATCGTAACAGTTCACACCACGACTTACGATGTGATGCACCACCAAGTGGCATTGAACTGGCTTGTATGCCGAAACTGAAGTGATAAGTTCCCAAAGTGACACCAGTAGTGTGAATTTTTCTATGCACATTAAACACAGTCACTGCATTCACACCTACAGTCAGGGGTGTGTTTTATTGTATCAATAGCTATCGAGCATGGCATTCCACACCCCTTTCCAGGTGGACTCGTCCATCTCTTCAGGAGACAGCCACCTGGCAACACTGTAGCCAGTGACATTCTAACACGCAGAGATTGCCTATAAAGGCCTCTAACCTTGTAACATGTCATTAAGTGCGGTGACATGTCCTGTTAACCTCACAACTTCAATCTTAACAGACATTTGTTAATAAATGGGGGTGTCACAAATGTGATCATCTAATTTATACAATTTATCACCATTGCAATCATATCACATAGTGTTCGTGCTATGTTTCATTATTCCCAGTTTGACTTAGGTTCTCATCACTCGTAACGGAAACAGAGGTCACTCGGCCAGTTCAACTCAGCACTCGGACCAGACCAGCGGTGTTGGTCACCCGCTTCGCGTGCCACCTCGGTACCATAATTTAGGCTGTAATCACTTCCCTACAATATTAAATGAATTAACCAGAACATTTCTTTTATTTCTTCTAAGTATCGAGATGAGAGCCACCCGCCCTCTTTCCAGATAGCTAAACACTATCGCATATCAACATAATAGCATTTTTATTTCACGCTAAAGTCACCGGCAGGCTGTGAGTGTTGGTTCCATTTTCATACATTATTCACCTGTAAGCAAGCACAGTGAATAAACTGCTTTACGAAGTTAAACGTGTGTCTATGAATTGTAGGTTACTAAACCCTTTTTAGCATCACCCACAATTTCATAGTATATTTAAGGCGTACGAGACGGCCTACAGTCTCGTCATAAGCTATAAATAGTGCATCAGTAAGTACGTTTCAACATCATCAACAAACTGATGGAGATATCCAGGTCCCCTTGGGCCATCGACTGAATGACACTCATCATTAACTCTCTATCGGGTATGGCGTCAGATAATTCAACACTCAACCAGCCCTGGGTAATCTCGACCATGTCAAGTAATACAATTCATTAATATGTGCTATTTAGTACAGATGCGCCAGTATGGCGACAGGAGCTGCTGAAGTTTTATGTGAAAAGATGAGAAATGTTTGAAGAAGTGTTGCTTATAAAGCCATGCAACGATGAATTATTTGATAATTGACATAGAATACTGTTCTAAGGACACAGCCAATGAGATAAGAAGAAATTTGAGTGCTTTCAGATATGAATTCGAAAAAAATTGAAAGCGGTGCAACAGAACAAAATAAGGTTTTCTAATAAAGAGCAGTACGTGGCTGGGTCGAAAAGTTAAGTTCTGCAGTGAAACCTGGTCCTTCATGCCGAGGAAAACCTAATAAATTGCTTAGCGAAAGTGGAAACAAAAAACGAAAACATATGTTATTATTACAATAAAAACCACTCGAAGAGCTCGTACATGCTACGGAAGCTTCTTTGAGAATGTCTGGCAAGAGGGATGCTGCAGGAATTCTTAAAGACATTACAGAAAAAACACCAAAAAGGATTGCAAGAAATAAAAATGCTTTCGGTTGATCAATGCCAACACCAATACCATATAGTGTGGACAAAGCCTTGGAATTTTTGATTGAAAATTACTTATCTAGAAAACAATATCTTAATATACAGCTTGGGGCAAAGGCAAGAAATAGTAACATTTACCCATCATACAATGTAGAAATATACTCCCAAAATAAGAGCTATCCATTAAAAGATACTATAACATTTACAGAGATTTCTGTTCAAGTAACTGATCAAGACATTGTGAACCATACAATTCAGCGACATATGTATCTGCAAGAAGATGTAATAAAGCAGTGCATTCTTAATTGCGAGACATTACATGCATTATTTAAGTGGGGTTGTGATTGCAGCAGTAAACCAGAGTGTTTATAAACAAAAAATCACTGCGGAGCTAAGTAATGTCGATATATTTGTTATTTCTTTTGTACATTAAAAAATATATTAAACTGAAAGTGAAACAAGCAACAATGTAATAATTTGGCAAAATCCTGGTCCATCATCTCCAAGACTATGTCGTCCCAACAAATTGCTATACAAAAAAAACTGCTGAAATGTGCAAGAGAGAAATTAGTTCGATTGAGGATCAAATACAGCCTTTGCTTCCAACAACAGCTGTCGATGCAATGGATATTAATGTAATACCACAATGTGTTCTGGGCATGGTTTATGGCAAAGTTTGCATTTCCCTTAGTGGAATTCCAGTACAGAAGTGTTACATTTGTGGTGTGATTTCAAAATACATTAATGTAATTCAGTTAAGGCCACAAATATTGAATGTTAGGCAATATACATTTGGCTTGTCACCCTCACATGCACACGACTATGAACCAGGCATCCATGTGTGCTCTCGTGAACACTTGCACCTCTGGAGTCACTTACACCACCTAGCCGACACCGGGTTGAAGCGATCACATGGCCACAACGACGATAGAATGTGCCAGTGAGAATATGGTGTCCCCCCAAATGCCATAGCGGTCAGCTGCACCATAAATTGGAGGGAACATCGGGGCAGCTCGTGCTGCAATACCCGATGTATTCCACAGTGATGTGATGTCAACTGCCCCACTGCCATGGGGAAATGTGCTAAGTGATCCCAAGTGCAGTTAAACAGTGGTGAAAAAATTCCCGAATTCATAAAAGTGGTTCATAACCCAATAGCCAGTCAATTTAATATAAATCCTTTATTAAATAGTAAATCGAACATGCATACCCACACCCGTTTTCAGTGATGGACACATCCAACAGTCTGATGGGAATCACATGTCCACGAGCTCCTTGTGCCTACTCTGACACCCGCAGTAACATCAACTGCACCAGCTGATCCAGGCCATACAAACCACATCAGGCCAAGAGTGAGTAGTGCAGGTTCACAAGAACGAAACTTGCGCCTTCAAGCCAACGGGTATTTCATGACTCAAGAGACCACCCTACTATTTATTACAAGAGGTACACCTTTTAATAAATTAGTAGGCGATCCGAAACGGTGTTTACCCCAAAGCCACAGTCGTTCGGCGCACAGGCCATTGGCCATTACATCGTAGCAACTTGAGCCGCGACATATGATGTAATGCACCACCAAGTGGCATCAACTGGCCTGTAGGTCGAAGCAGATGTGCTAAGTGCCCCAAAGTGTCACCAGTAGTATGCAGCACTTTTCTATACATATGTGGATTCGTCCACCCCTTCAGGATACAGCCATCTAGCAACACTGTAGCCAGTGAAATACAAAACTGTCACATGAAATGAAATACAGACACTTTATACCAGAAAGCCTAATAGTGTATTTAATGTTTATTTATAAAAGAGCAATTATGTTTTCATAAAGGGAGATTGTCTATAAAGGCCTCTATCATAGTAACATTAATTTAGCGTGGTGACACTCCCCGTCAACTTAACAACACCAACCTTAACAGACATTTGTTAATCAAGGAGGGTGTCACTAATGTGTTTCATCTAATTTATACAATTTTTCACCATTTCAGTTATGTTACATAGTTATTATGTCATGCTTCACCATTCGGCGTTTGACATCGGTTCTTGTCTCTTGGGACAGAAGCCAATGTCACTCTTCAGTTATTCTTAGCACTCGAGCCAGACCGGCAGCGTTAATCGCCTGCCATCATTAGGGCTGATATCACTTCATTGCAATAGTACCTTAATTAACTGGAACATTTCATTTCTTTCTTTTCTGTGCCGAGGGGAGAACCACCTGCACTCTAACCAGAGAGTTTAATGCTACCATGTATCTGCATAACACCACGCTCATTTTCATGTTAACGTCACCAGCAGACCATTAGTGCTGGGTCCGTTTTCTTTCATTATTCACATGTAATCAAGCACAGTGAGTAAACAGCTTTACAAAGTTCAATGATTGTTGATTCATTGTCCTCCGGGACACTTAGTATGCTACACACTTTGTAGTACCTCCCACAATTTTTTTAATATATTTCAGGTGTACGAGATGTCCTACAGTCTCGTCATAAGGTGTCAGTAGAGTAATATCAATTGCCTGACAACATCATCTGCAAAGTGACGGAGGCACCCAGAGCCCCCTGAGCAGTCGGCCGAACGACCCACATCACGAACTCTCCGCTGAGTTATGGCGCCGGGCAATTTAACACTCAACTAGCCCTAGGTCACCTCGACTTCACCTCCCAGGCTGGAACACTTGGATTCGCCCATCGGCGAAGCCTGCTGAAGGTGGTAAGGCAATTTTTAAAACACTATTTTTTTCAGTTTAGTTATTTTATTTATTTTACTGTATGAAAGTTAATCTGTCTTTTCTATTACAGCAGACCGCCTACCCTGGCCTCAAAATCTATTATTAGGTTTTTTTAGTGATGTGATGTACCCTATGACATCGCATTCACGAACTTAATTAACACTTAATTAAATATGGGTATGTACTCATTGTGTCTTTTTGCCATGTATTTTCACTGTGTAATATTTTGTTTAGAATTAAGAGTTCAATTTATTTTTCATTCCAGTTTAGCGTTGACTTCAGCCTTCCTTAGCGAAAGCCGATGCTATGATGGTGAGTGTGACTTCCACACTCAGGCCGGCCGACAGCACAGGAGACTCGCTCCACGCGGACCCCCTCGGTACCATCAAACTTTCCTGCAACCTTTTCATTCAATAATATGTTATGTATAACCGGAACATTTTCTTTCGATTTTCTTGTCGAAGGGTCGACTGTCTTCCTCCTGTGAGAGTATCCAAGCTAAATGCATCACATGTATTTAACATAATTGTTCATGGGTTAGGCTGTGTTTTCCAAGTTGGTCATCGGCAGACTGAGTGCCTAGTCCACTTAACTTGGTACATGTAGTATAAGGGCTCATGTATTACGAACCACAAGTAAACATCTAAATCCCAAGCTTGCATTTTATTGTGTTAACCCCCTCTGGGTAGATAGGGCGCTGCACCCACTTGCAACACAACCAAAGTGTAAGTAAAAGAATGTGAGGGGGCTCACAACCTCACTAATGTAACAGTGAAAACCACTAGGCATATTGGATTACTGGTAACATCTCAATCTACAAACACTTCAGATCTGCAGAGGACTCCAGGTACCCACAGGCTGTCGACGGAACGACCCTCACTAACTCATGCTCACTGAGTTATGGGACCGGCCAAATTCATCGATTTCCCCCTTAATGTGGTAAGCAAGGTAATGTGGGGACCCTCATGATCAACCATGTAACCCCCTCACATCAAATGGCTTTCCCAACTTGTGAGGCTATTCAACAGGAACAGTATAAAAAATGCATGAGTACAAGTGCGGCGAACTAGGGCAAACATCCTTAGACATCCGAGTGTAGCTTTGTTTCCCGTGCTTACATCTCACGGCCTCTCAGTGTACTTTGTTTTCTTTATTTACATCTCATGGCATTTCAGTGTACTTTGTTTTCTTTATTTATGTCTCATTGAATTTCAGTGTACTTTGCAATCCAGTAAACAGTGCCTATATCTGATTACATTACAAGATGTTTTGAGAGTATCTTTTGTCTTTCACCACAACATTTTTGTTTATGTGTTGCGACTCTCAAGTTTAACATTTTGTATAGGGAATATATATGTATAATGTACTCTGCCAAAGTACACACTTAGAAACCCTTAAACTAATTAAACAAAACCACTTTCGGACTTTCCATCCTGCAAAATTAAGTTTCGGACATTCTCGCCATTTTGGGACAACAGTGAGTGTTGGGAAAAGAATCATCCCCGAGCACAGTCATTGTGGAGCACAGACAGGTCAGACATCCAGGCGACTACCCTTTTATCTCCCGCAGACATTCCATTGTGGGCGGGTGACGTGGTCCGGGACCGTCTGAGTATGGTCACCACCACCCCGCCAGCCATAATGGTGACCCCTTCCCCCCCTTATTCGTTAACGCGAATGGAGGTGGGCCAACAACTACAGTGTAAACTGTCAACATGCAGCCTCCATACTGAAACATGTGGCCAGAGAAGACCTCGGAAAAACCAACATGAACTGGTGTACCTCTATTGGTATAACAAAAACATTATGCTTTAAGTGTGTATGGCCCTTGCTCGTGTCCAACCCTTTCCAGGACACATGGAGCCAATGTCGCGAACTAGAAAATGTGAGACGTTTCGAGGACATCATCCACTGGGTCAATAGTAAATGTGTCGGGTGAGCCTGGAGCTGCAACTCTGATGACAAGATGGTGCAATTGTGCATATAGTGTACTAGACTGCGAGTGGTCCAGGTCACTGATGATCCTGTATCATGTGTGCCCATGTACACCCCTTCGGCACACTGAACTCTTTTTGGACACAACCGTAAAAATTTACCAAACACGATGGTGTACAAAGCAGCAAACATGCGAAAGCACCGAAGACGGGACATTTAAGTGTATAAATTCCACTAGGGTTTACCGCACCGAGTGCCTTACCAGTTGCGAACATGCGACAGGAGACACGAGTAGAAAAATTTGTGCGAAAGCTATATATAGACCTTTTAACCTGTAAAACATACAACCAGGGACTTTCTTATGGAAAAAGTGGTATCACCCTGTCATTGTCATAAATACCTGTGCCGACTGGGAAATTGAGTAACAGTCTAGTGTGAAAATTGTAGACGAATAATCCTTAGGCAGTGTGCGACCATGCGAGATGTTTTCAATGTTGCAGCCTGCAACTATCGCTGCGCACAGTGCATTCTGGCAGGGAGATGGTAAGCCGTACAGCAGATCGTTGGCATATTCCATGGGACTACCACCAGCTGCAGCACTATGGGTGGTGCCACCCATGCCGCCAATGCCAACTGACTTTATGTGACCACAGCCACACTCTACAGCTGCAGCCCCAACCACAGCCACACAGGCAACCACAGCCACACAGCCATCAACAGCAGAGCCGGTAAGCACTCCAGCACATTCCAGTCGTTACACGCCTTCTGTGGACTACCCACCGAGGACCTACAGGCAGTCCTGGAGACTGCACAGTACATTTAACTAGGTATGGAGTGTGCAAGCAGGAGTGGCCAAATTGTGTTTAAGGCCAGCTTATGGGATATGCATGTTTGTGGCGATGTACAGTAAATCACTATGGCATGCGGTGGAGAGAGTTCTGGAATAGGTTTGTGTTGTTTTGCTAATATATATTCATCCCTGCAAGTTCAGAACGGTGCCCTTCTAGATACACAACATCCTGGTGTAACTTTGACATCATTTGCAACACACAAAACCAATCTAATCTTGCATTTTCACCTGCAAATGAAAAAAAAACAGAAGTGCTAGAAGTAGTAGCTGCCACAGTGTGGCAAGAAAACAGATCAGCTCTCGCCCCTTTAATACATGGTAGCATTGCTGGACCAAACAGCTAGGGAGCACGTCACCTCGCGATGTGAGCAGGATGATTTTTACCGTGCTGTGCATGTGATGCAGTACAGGGTAGCAGGACCATGCAAACAACAGCTGTTAGCACCGCAACTGGGTCTACAATTCCACCGACCCGCAAGGACTCTGATACCAGATGAGCAGCTGCGTTAATACCAGCAGGCCCAACCGCACCGGGCGAGGCCAATGCGAGTGGCCGAACTGGCAAGATATGCCCTCCCTATGCATGCCGACATTGTGAAGTGCAACAATTTCATTAGCATAGTGACTGTCCTCAATGCATTGCCAAAGATGCCACACCTTCCTACAGTAAAGTGCCGCCAATGGGAAACAGTTCGTCGGGGTAGGAGAGTCGGATGCTCACTGCACCAGGGTCACTGGTAAAACATCAATGCCGACACCTCAACAAATACTGCTTCAACAGATCACCAAAGACAACCACCAGATTATTAGGATATCAGTCATTCTGAAGAACAAAACATGTCATACAGTGGTCGATACCACAGCTTCACACAACTTTGTGCATATCGGGTTCATTGACGTCAGTAAACTCAATCAGTCAACACAATTACCACAGCTCACTACACAACAGCATGCAATAGAGATGTCTCTGTTTCCCTCCTCCATGGTGTGCGAGGCGAGGCAGAGAAGCAGTCTTCCCATACCCACTCCATTTTTTGATTCAGCTTCCTAGCTAATGATATCACTCACTCGCCCTGCATAAAGGAATAGTGCGGCCTATCCACTCTCTCCCATACGCATGGCGTGACATTCTCCTGCCTGTGGTCTCAGCGAGTGTAAATAAGCCAAGTGAACTAGTGCTAAGCCATGTGTTTCCCCCTATCAGTGGAAACAAACATCACTCGCTCTCTCTCTCTCGTTCTGCTCCTCGCAGCATTGTTTCATCTTCACCCCACTTCATGCCTACAGAACAGCACAGCAGTGATCAACCTATGCTCAAGATGTCATGCATTCGCATTGGTCGGCATATCGTGTGTTATCAATTTTCTTTTGACATTTTCTTGGTTCACATTAGGGTGATTTTAGATGTTTATTGTATTTGTTTATTTCTTAACTCATCATACTTAAGGGCTTCATAAAAGTGTTTATTTACCACCACTTATCAAACTTTACTAAATTGGATTAGTTTTTATCAGTGTTTATCATGTTTACTATGTTGTTTACCATAGTGTTATCATTGTTTATCATGTATATATTGCATATTAGCCATTGTTTACATTCGTGTATGGTCCTCAGTAGTCAGTTTGTATTATCGTTTGTCAGTGTTTACATTGTTTACATAATTTTTACCTCACTACTGCAAATTAATTTAGTGTTTTGCACTACATTACACATTGTTTCCATTGCTCTTCGTCTCCAGAAGGCAATTTTTATGCAATTTACTAATTTAATTTATTTTTTGTTCATGATGCATTCTCTATTATCATGTTTATTGTAATGCTATGGTGCCTTGTGCCTTCTTAGTATTTTATGTCCCTCAGCATAGGAGCATTTCAAGTGTTTTTGATAGTAGTTTACATAGTTATCTAAAAAAATTATCATTGTTTACATTTACATTTCCATGATGAATGAATTGTCTTCTGTGTGTGGTTGTTGTGTGATATAATGTTTGGAGACCCGATTTTCACCATCCTTAATTCTCCGTTCTGTGTTTACCGTGCTTTGCGATGATAAATTCCCACCTTTGCTCCATGCAAAAGCAGCACATATCGACCGTTCTTGCTTGCCTGCTACAGCTCGTCGGCCGATTGAAGCCTGCCACCCTGCATCATGGCACCCTGCACCGTGCATCACCAGGGGACATGCCGCCCAAGGCTGGTATACCTGCATCCCAGGTGGTACCCTGTTTGGCACTGCCATGCACTCTTGTGACACCATCATGTAACTGCACCACCATCATAGGGGACCTGTGAGCCTGTAACCACCCCACTCCACCAGCTTCAGCAGCGAGACAACCGAGCATTGTGACCAGATTAAAGATGCATCCCACCACAATCAGAAGTTGTTCCCGCACCATATCAGCGGTAATCCTGACCCGCCTCACCTCCTCAACCGAGGTCCATACCATCTGCAGTCTTGACGAGGGCCACGTCGACCACCATCCTGCTGCCACTAGCTGTGCAGCATGGACCGATGGTCTGTATTGGACGATTGGTCTCCTGTTGTGGAGGGGGAGGGGTATGGTGCATTCCAGGTCCCTCCTCCCCTAGCCCTTTCGTCCAACTACACCAGCACAGCTACGATTTGTCTTCTACTGGGGACAGCCAGCGACGTGCATCGGAGTGTACAACCCCTTCGCTACCTCCTGAGTATTGCCAGAGTCAGGTGACCATCCTGCATTCGTGCCCTCAAGAGGCAGCTTTTAAGGGAGTGATAATTCGTGCCGACCAATACTGCCAAGGTATATCTCCAGTAAGAATATCACCAGGGAAATGAATGCAGCGAGGGGGACACAGCTGTTATAGTGTTTACAAAACTCCTTGTGTGCCACCCTTCTTTCCCTCTTCACATCCTCGTGTATGTTTTGTGCGTGAAGTGTGTGTGTGTAAATTACCCCGAAAAAAATTGGCTTTAAGGGTACATTAAAAATCCATGTAATTGTGTGTCCCAGTGAAAACATGCCATGTTAAATACATAATCGGCCATGGTTACCCACACTCTATCCTAGGGTCAGAGTAGACTTGTCTACCGCGAGCCACCTGTTGTCTCTCTAAATTGAAATTAAATAAGGTTTCGATAAATTTTTCTATTATTTAATTTAAAAGGTTAATGTGAAAACAAACCTGCTACAAACAGAACAGACTGGGAGAGACAACCCTGAGGCTTAATAAAAATATGTTGCATGTACATTTTATTGCCAATTGTGTGTAATTTTCTAACGCAGATTAATGTGTTAAATTGCTTATGTATTTTAGTGTCTTGTATGTGTAATTGTACATGTTAATGTTATCAATCAATGTGCCAGTGTGTTTTTGTAATAGAACTGGTATGTTTTCTACCTGGGGTCCTTAGAAGGCTCTGACATGCTCGGTCAGTTGGTTCGGCATGCGCTGAGAGAGTGCAAACACACTGCATGCCCCTAGGCACTTCAACTTTTGTACCGAGCACTAGTGGATCAATAATCAATATTCATCTGGAACATAATTTTTTTTATTTGTATAGCCCGGGGACCGGGCCACTCTCAGCCCTGCCAGCTCGAATCGCACCGGGGGTTTAACTACAGTAATTTTTCCGTCAGCCATGTGCCCTTTGTCTGTATTAGCTGCTAGCATGCTTTACTAATAGGGCTTTGTAATTGCCTCTCAGGAGGGTCGAATTGTGTGTAACATCAGTGTAAATAAATAATAATTTTATTTCACTATTGGTCGCTTTACGACCTTATAACCATCTTTTGAGTCTTCTACCCACTGCTTCGCCACACCTGCCGATGATGCATTTGTTGTGTTTGGGCATGTGAGATGGCCACTTAACCATCTCACATAGTTATTAGGTGCATATGAAAGGGCCTACACACTCGTAGGTAGGCATATGCAGGATTCTACAACATTATTGACATCATCATCTTGTCGCGAGGTGATCTCAGGAGGAGCCATGTGGGCGAACGACCCACCCCTTAATAAGTATATCTCATGCTCTGATGCCCATTTCATCTTTACAATTACCACAACACCTGATACTGTAAGTCTAATCTCCCTTCTCCTTGCTCCTGAGACCACAACAGCGTGTCATGTTATGTAGAGATGTGTTTAAACACCACTTACTGAAACATTTACCCATGCGCATTACCTTTAGTTAGTAGTAATCACAATAAAAAAATATAGAATGCATCACTAATGGCAACATACAGTTTGTAAAAATTATATGGCAATGTAGTAATTGTTAGGAATTTTCTTCGTAAACATACTAAATTGTGGAAGTAAACATAAACAGACATAATGTCACTGCGCATTCACAAGTTATGCAAACATAGAGCTAACCCTACACAGCGAAATACCGATCGTTCGTGCTCGAAGGTCAGTCACAAATTCACGTGTTTAGGAATTTGTAAATAATGATTCCAAACACAAACACTGACTATCAACATCAAGCTTCAATGAAATGTTACCTGTGTAACGAATTATGGTATAGCAGGCTTCCACAGCCGAGACATTGCACGATTCTATAAATTATGTCCACCCGCCTGCCTAACACAGCTGTTCACAATATTGCATACATTATCACTTAACAAGGCTTTTCATGTACTACAAGCTGCAAGCTGCGATAAAAATAATCGTGGCTTCGGATTTTGTCCTGTAAATACTAAGTCCGCTGATTATAGGTCCGGTAAACAGAGGCATTACTATACTAGGATTGAAAAATAACATAACTAAGTAATATGTGTACAGAAATATATGTTTCTCAAATTTGCCTATGAAAAGGCTTGACATTCTTGAGAATTCAAAGGTAAGTGTTTGCAGTAAAATATTCAAATAAATACATGATTCTAAAAGAAAAGTGTGATGTGAACCATACGTCCACGAGCTCCCCGCGCCCACTCTGACTGCCGCAGTTACATCAACTGCACCAGATGCACTGCGCCACACCAATAACATCAGGCCAAGAGTTTGTAGTGCAGGTTGACAAGAACAGCACTTGCACCTTCTTGCCAAAAGGTACTACGTGACACAAGGTGTCATCTACTATATTTGTTACAAGAGGCAAAACATGTTTAAATTAGTAGGTGATCCAAAACTGTGTTTACACCACAGCCACAGCCGTTCGAGCACAGGGTATTGGTGGTTACGTCGTAGCAAATCGTGTCGCGACATATGATGTAATGCATTACCAAGTGACATCAACTGTCCTGTAGGTCGAAGCTGAAGTGAACATCTAAACATATCACACATCTTCATCTCATCCAAAGCTACAGTCAGGGGTAGGTATACCTGTATTAAGAGCCATCGAGCATGGCAACACACAGCCCTTTGCCGAGGTGGACTCGTCCATCCCTTCAGGAGACAGCCATCTGGCAACACTGCAGCCAGTGAAATACAAAACTGTCACATGAAATGAAATACAGACACTTTATACCAGAAAGCTTAATAGTGTATTTAATGTTTATTTATAAGAGGGTAATTATGATTTCATAAAGGGAGATTGCATATAAAAGCCTCCATCATAGTAACATTTCATCTAGTGCGGTGACACTCCCCACCAACTTTAGAACATCAACCTTAACAGACATTTGTTCATCAAAGGGGGTGCACCATTATGTTTCATTTATATTATGTAATTTTTCACCATTGCAATAATGTTACATAGTGCTTATTTCATGTTTTAACATTCGGCATTTGACGTCGGTTCACACCACCTCTGACGGAAGCCGATGCCATTCATGCAGTTCGCTTAAGCACCCGAGCCAGAACGGTAGCGTGGTCGTCTACTCTGTGAGCCCCCTCGGTACCATTATTTAGGCTGATATCATTTCATTACAATATTAACTTAATTAACTGTAACATTTGATTTCTTTCTGTACCGAGGGAAGTACCTCCTGCACTCTCGCCAGAGAGTTTAACGCTACCCCATATCAGCATAACAACACTCTGACTTAGGTCATTTTCACGCAAAGATCACAGACAGGCCATAAGTGCTGTTTACGTTTCTTTTAATATTCACATGTGCACTTCTTGAGCAAGTAATCAAGAGTGTGAGTAAACCGCTTTACAAAATTCAGTAAGTTTTGATTCATTGTTCTCCGGGACACATAGGGTGCTACACCCCTTTGTAGTACCACCCAAAACTTTTGTAATACATTTCAGGCATACAACATGGCCTACAGTCTCGTCATAAGGTGTAAGTAGTGTAATATAAAGTGCATGACAACATCATCTTCAAACTGACGGAGGCATCCAGGGCCCCCTGGGTCATCGACCGTCAGCTGAGTTATGGCACCGGGTAATTCTATACTCCACCAGCCCTGGTGGAGTATACCTCCACCACCTCGACCACATCAAAGATGGCTTTCCCAACTAGGGGGCAACGTTTCAAAAAGCCATTCATTCCCTACGTCAAAGATGGCTTTCCCAACTAAGAGCCGAAATAAAAACAAAACATGGGTATAAGTGCAGAGAAATCACAATATCACAAAACGTAATCACCGCCAAATCTAAGTGAATGTTCCTGCGCTCATGCACCAAGTGGTTTGTTCAGTGTACTATGACTGCGGTCTTGCTGGCCAGCAGAGTGGTGGACAACCGACCTATGACATGCTTAGGGGATAGCGTATGACATGACATCACTGAGTTACTATTGTGGACGCCACATAATGTATCCCGGCTGAGACAAGGAGATGAGTTTTCAGGGTAGATGGTCGGCATGGCAAATTCCTCTCTCCTGCGATATGTTAATAGATAAATAATTGCATTTAAGTTACACAAGGATCTTGACGTCAACCATGCGACCACTTGCTCCTTGTGCCCACTCTGACTGCCACAGTCACATCAACCACGCCAACTACACAGGGCCACACCAACCACATCAGGCCAAGAGTGCATAGTGCAGGTTGAAAAGAACGGAACTTGCACCTTCTTACCAACATGGATTACGTATCTCAAGAGACCGCCCTACTTATTTATTGCAAGAGGTAACTCTTTTAATAAATTAGTAGGCGATCCGAAACTGTGTTGACCCCAAAGCCACAGCCGTTGGGCGCACAAGCAATTGTTCGACACATTGTAGCCGCTAGCACCGCGACATACGACGTAACACACCACCAAGTGTCTTGAACTAGCCTGTAGGCCGAAACGGAATTGCTAAATGCCCCAAAGTGTAACCAGTAGTGCACAACATTTTTCCAAGCACATCAAACCACTTCATTTCATTCACAGCTACAGTCAGGGGTGTGTTTTATTGTATTAAGAGCAATCGAGCATGACAACCCACACCCCTTTGCCCAGGTGGACTCGTCCATCCCTTCAGGAGACAGCCATCTGGCAACACTGTAGCCAGTGAAATTTAAACCCATCACAGGAGGTGAAATACAGACACTTTCCACTAGAAAACCTTTTAGTGTATTTAATGTTTAGTTATAAAAGAGAAATTACATTTTTAAAAAGGGAGATTGCCTATAAAGGCATCTACCATTGAAACCTGTCATTTAGTGTGGTGAAACTCCCCATAAACTTCACAGCATCAACCTTAATATACATTTGTTAATCAATGAGGGTGTCACCAATGTGTTTCATTTAATTCATACAGTTTTTCACCATTGCCATAATATTACATAGTGTTCACATCATGTTTTTCGATTCGCCATTTTACGTCGGTTCTCTTCACTCGTGAAGGAAGCCGATGTCACTCTGCCACTTTGTCTCAGCACTGGAGCCAGACTGGCGGCATTGGTCGCCCGCTCCACGAGCCCCCTCGGTACCATTATTTTGGCTGTTATCACTTCACTGAAGTAGTTAATTAATTAACTGGAACATTCGATTTCTTTAATTTCTTTTAAGTACCGATGGGAGAACCACCCGCACTCTCACCAATGAGCTTAACACTACCGCGTATCGGCTTAAAACCACACTAATTTTCATGCCAAGGTCACCAGCAGGCCGTAAGTGCTGGGTCAGTTTTCTTTTACTATTCACATTAAATCAAGCACAGTGAATGGACAGCTTTACAAAGTTCAATGGGAGTTGATTATTGTCCTCCGGGACACGTAGGGCACTACACCCTTTGTAGTACCTCCGCAATTTTCCAAATATGTCAGGCGTACGAGACGGCCTACAGTCTCGTCATAAGTTGTAAATACTGTAACAGTAAGTATAAGACTACATCATCTGCAAACTGACGAAGGACTCCAGGGCTCCCTGGGCCGTCGACCGAACGACCCACATAACTTACTCTCTGCTGGGTTATGGCACGGGCAATTCTACAGTCAACCAGTCCTGGGTCACCTCGACCACATCAATCTATAAAACTAGCTTTATCCATTGTCCAGGCTGTGGAGTGTGCCCTTGCCCTCGTGCTCTGTTGCAGTGCTGCCTAGCAAAAGTAAACTATGTGAATGGAAAAACACAAGATTAAATGCAACTAGTGTTTAGTTCCACAACTATTACATTTAGTGAGTGCATGCATACATTGCACTGAAAACACTGTTATTGACTGCCATTCGTCTCTGGGTGCATGTATAAAACAGAATTACATACATTTATGTTTATCCACACAAGCGAAGCAATGGTTGAAGTAGTCTGTCTCTTGGGGGGGGAAATCACAAAACCCCATATGTTGGCTGTGTCTGTATATATTATATTAATTTTCCCTTGTACCTAAATTTTCAAGGGAGTGAAATGGGGTAAAAACGAAAGGAAAACCAGGCAAGGTTTTACTTAACTAAATACACTGATGGTAATCTAACACAGTTCAAACAAGAGAAGGAGACCTCTCAGAGTGATACACAACTTATCCCAGCAGAGCTCCAGTACAGATGTATAAGACAGCTGGTGCCCACTGTATGCTTGAGTATGTAAAGACCCTTATACAAAAACAACAAACAATAAGTGAACAAGCCTCCTAATATTAATATACGATTTTATATGTGCTTTGTTACCTTACCCTTCAAACGTTATGGATATTTCAGGTGTATTTTCAAAACCTTTTATTTTAAGAGGAGGGGGGAGCGAATTAGCACTGGGAATGGCCATGCACCCAGAGCTACAGCTCCTATTCGGGTGTCAGTTTATAAATTTCTCATGAATTTAAATTTTTAATCACACTGCTCTCAAAACCTTGTGCTAACATGCTCTAAAATACTCACCAGACTAAAATAATTAACTATGCTAAGGGCAGACATGTTGAAACTACTATTTTTACATACTTTATATTGCTAGTATAATGTAATTATGTTAAGCTCAGAATGGCGACCATTTCCCGCACTTATACATGTATTGCTTGACATAGCACAGTATTTATTTCCTTTATTTACATTGACTGGGATTTAGATTTAGACACTCACCACATGGTCGGCAGGGATGCTACATTGGTGTTTGATACCTGCCATGTTCCTGGCGGCATTGATACTGCTCCAATGGTAGTTGCCAGGGTGGGTGATGTGTTCTGGCTGCTCGCCATGGCACTGTCCTAGTGTGCACCGTGCACATTTCAGGTCTGTTGCATCCCTCGCTGATATAAGTGTTTGCATTTTAGGTTTGGTCTTTAGGAGAGTGAGAGTGGTGTACGACGATAACACTGTGAACTTACTGGGTACTCATTGCACACATTGGGGTAAATATATAACAAAAATATCTCTACTTTGTTAGGTATTTTACATTTTCTAACACCTGGGTAGCACTTGTGGTATCTGCTGGTCCTAGATGTCCTGATCAGGGTTACTAAAAGGCCTGATAATGCCCTCATGTGTGTATGCCCTGATGGCCTAGAACATGCATGCTGGTCGTTTGGGTTCCAAGCCACAGAACTGTTCTGGTGTATCCCATGTGATGGGATAAAAGTGGGAACATAAGCTGACTCGCACAGTGTTGGGCGAAAAAGGTGCTTTCCAAAACCAACTAGAAAATGTTGCTTAATACTACTCTCTGGTATTATTTTATTGATATGGTGCTCAGTCGGGGATACAGTTGTGGCGGCACAATGAATGGTCACGATGGCACATGATGTTGGACAGACGTCCGAAGAGTGATGCTTGCATGTGCTTCTCCATGCAGGTGTGAAATGATGAAGCGTAGCCACGAATGTAATACAAACTCATATGTCCTTCTGTATGGGGTACCTGGGAATGTTTGTTGGCAGTTATTTCTAATGTAGCACTTGGCACTAGTTGCATATATTACCAGGCACTGTTTGTAACAAAAACAATTCTTTATAATGCTTGCTTGACCACAGAGATTTATACATGGCCATAACAGGCCTCGAAGCCACATTTCACTTTTGCATATACCTGTAATGTGCACTTGTGGGTTATTGCCTGGCTGATACCTGAATTGTGCCTTGTGCCACAAGAAAGTGGAATCGTATCACTTGCATTTCTCTGACATACAACTGGTGTGTTTGAGACTGTGTCGTGGTGCGGACACATAACATGTGCTCTGCTTTCCACGTTGCTTGTCTGTGTTGCAGCTGTGTCTTGCAACTGCATGTCGGATGTGTTGAGGTGGAGGGCTGACATTTAGCTGGTGCTTTAAAAGCATTCATGGTAGGTAGAATGCTAAGTGTTTGGGTATGTGTAAGTGGCATCCTTGCAAGGACTTCTGTCACTGTCGCCACTCATTCTCCTGCCATAATGCCAATAACCATGATCATGGCTTCTCACTTGTGCTTCATATTTTGTTGAATGATGATGTTAGTTCACTTGCATGACTGATTGGTCTGTACTCCTTGTACTTAACAATGTTGGATTCTGTAGTAGTGCTACTGTTGTTTGCAGGTACAGATGAACTGAATACCCAGTGTTCAAAATCGTCCAGCCACAAACATTTACTGTGATAAATGTGTTAGCAGCATGTGAACTACACTAGGTCATGCGCTCCATTCGCAACCCACGACAAGAACCACATATCATCCATGAGTGTGCATGCGCAGAAGCCCGTTTACATGGCATGGGATAACATTGGGTTGCATGAAAATCTTAGCAGGGCTTATTGCCCCTTACATGTGTGCTATCCTGCACATGTTCACAGCTAATTGGCGAAATAGGTCGTGACTGAGTAGGGGTGGGTGCATTTGTGCATTCGCTAACCCTCTGGTCGCATGGTCAGATTCCTGAAAGTGGGGTGGAGGCAGTACATTAGGAAGGATAATGTGTCTCGTCGCTTTGTTCTTCTGCCCTAAAATGTGCTCGCACAGTGATTTATTTTCTTACCTTTCAGGTAAATATGCAGCAAGTTGGGAAATAGGGCATGTGGTTGATGTTGCTGAAAATTATAACTTACACTCACCATTGATCTTATTTGCTTTTTTTTTCATTTTTTTGTCACGTGTATGGCGCAACATCTGATGTGGCCAGTGGGTTGCCAGGCCAGTTGTCTCACTGGAAGGCAGTAATTCTCTTACTCGGGATTTTACCTATGATGTGCAGAGGGAGTATGCACTTCATAATACAGAACTTATAATGATGATATCTTTTACAGACACCAGATAATCAAAAGTGTAGCTCTCAGATCATCATGAGACCTCATACTCTTTCAGGTGCTGGTCGATGGCCAGGCACCCTAGAAGGAATCGTAGTTGGATGCTGATCTATCTCACCTGATCAGATGCCACTGCAGTAAAATTAATTATATGTGAGTTAACACTGAGAAAACTTAAAAATTGAAATGCCTCTTCCCTCAATTTTTCCTGCTGCAGCTGTAGGGTTGTGACGTATCCTGATTGTAATGTGCGTAGTTCGAGATAACCCCGAGACCACTTGTAGTGATGGAATCTGTCCGTTTCCCATTTTTCATAGTGAGATGACTACCAAAATGTTCACAATACCATAAGGAGGAATAAAGTTCTCAACGAAAATTGCACTGTTATGTTTGCATGAAATCCAAATTTGATAGTGAATTATGGCACACTACACTTTAAATGAACTGGGTATTTGGCTAGGGGCCCGCACTACCTTGATAGCTGGGAAATACATTTCGCAGACGACGGATAAATTAATTTTAATAATGCAGAGAGTAGCTTTTGAATCGGCGTAGTGCATGTCCAGTATATTAAAATGTTATTTTGCTGAATTATGAATGGTATCAAAGATTGATGGCCCAGGCCGCGAAACATGTGCAATCTCTTATCTCTTCTAAGACCAACTGGCCGAGAAATTATGCTTTGGCTTGGACCTCATTCATCGATGCTGTGAATCGTAACAAAATCCCTCAACAAGAAAATGTGAATGAGGTTAATTCACATTTGAGTGGTCAGAAACTTATTTAAGTGCATACCTATAATTACACCTTAGCACTAAAGTTTTTATGACAATTACATTTTAACTTATTAAGAAATGTGTGTGCTACTGACTTTTATGTGAAATTTCATACTGTAATTTTGCTGGAGTTGCCCCCAGAGACGCTAAACATAAAATGACTGTACTTAATTTATATAGATAACATTTGCACTCATTAAAAGTACTAATTAAACATTGCAGATCTCCCTTGGCAGATAACTTACTATTTACAACTGCTTTATTTTCTGCAGTTGCTGGCATATGGTGGCCACATGCATGTGTGGCAGCACATCCTTGACCAGACAGGAAATATTACCATAGCTGTGACGTGAATCGCGCGTTCACGAGCTCCTTTGTGCCCACTATGACTGCCGCAGTCGTGTTCACATACCAGACACACCACACCGACGGGCTTGTGGGCACGAGTGACAGTGTGCATAATAGTATCAGGGTAATAGCATCAGTGTAATTTCAACAGTGTTTCTAATTTATTCAGTTTTATTTATTCAGTGTTATTTATCCAGTGTATATAATTAATATAATTTTTCGTCGTCATGGAAGACAGTCGGCACAGCCACAGCCAGGGACATTTGACATTGTACACTTGGCAATACTGTGGCTGGTACGATAGGAACATTTAGTATTAATATAATAATTTTTATTGTGTATTTGTTTAAGGGAAAATTATGTTATCTTAGGTTAATTTAATTCATGTCACTTTCATCTCATCATCATTATTTAGTGTATATTGTGCTTCATCAATTCGCCGCGTGGCGTCGCTGCGCTCAGGTGGCAGAAGCCGGCGCACGCTTCCTCCCAGTTCTCTCAGGACTTCAACGCATCTACACGTATAAGTCCCTCGCTCTGCAAAGACCCCTGGTGCCGACATCTTCAGCTGAACTCATACTCATTGGCATAGACTTCACAAACCGAATCATTGGGCCGTATGCAGAGATCTTCCTTTTTCACGAAGGCGGCCTTAAATCAACAAGGAAGCCTTCATTGCAATGCAAGAACCTCCCTTAAGCGTAACGTGTTGAAGGCGACCTTGGCCGAGCCATCGAAAATAACACCTGCTTAATAATTTGTAACGTTCAATTAAAGAGTAACTGTGACGTATGCTACATGTAAATGATGAACATTTATTTTAATTACCATGTGGGAATTATTTCACTGCTTATTTTAACCTCTGAAAAAATAATGTGGTCATCCCATTTATGGTCAGTGTAATGTGTATGTAAACAACGGTCTTGTGTAGTGGTGATGATTGCAATGGAGTACTAAGTGGCGAGGTTATTTGAAGAAGATCATTTGGATTTACTTCAGTGTGTCGAGAATCGTCAACGTTATGAACGTCCTCGTCGGTATTTGCACGATGGTCAAAATCTGTGCGAATACTTTTCGGAAATAGAGTTTGTGAAACGTTTTCGTTTCACGAAACACACTGTAATGGACACTATTGTGCCACTTGTTGCCGCCGATAACGGAGATAGAAGAGGATTGCCAGTAGCACCAGTCCTGAAAGTTGTTATCGCCCTCCGATTTTATGGCAGCAATAGTTTCCAGGTGGGTACAGTGTTATTTGGTTTTCGTATGCATTTGTAATGGAAACGGAGTGCATTAACCTCTAAATGATCCGGTCGTT
>NQII01000959.1:594232-610603 GCA_002778355.1 Clitarchus hookeri | reverse complement strand
GTAAAGCATTTTAAATACATAATGGTTACATCATACACATGTGTGTTTAAAATACATAACAACAATACAAACAAAGTATAATGCATATAATATATGAATACCATTTACTAATACAATATAAATAACATACCATTTAGGTGTGTTATATACAATATGCTTCACAACAATCTCATAGTATCCTTTTGAACAATGCAATGTAGCCACTAGAGTTGTCCTGAAATAATTAATTAACATTATTATATCATTTATCCAGAAAACATTTGAAGGATAACCTTCATAACTATTTATCATAGGTGGTGCATTAAATTGTTGTGGTAGTTTATTGAAGAACTTTATTTTAGAATAATCTATGTATATGTTTTCAAAGAACTGTTGCAGTATCGTATATCATGTGAACATCATCATCTTGTTATGTACATATTAAGATTGAGTGACTCTAATAATTCCACGCATTATGATATGTTGACATCAGGCACAGCGCATACAGTTCTATCGTGATCAAATGTATTATTTACAAATGCAGTGTAGTTGTTTAGTAATAAATAGTAGTTGTAATTTGTACACTTTATAAGTGATTGCTTTTGTATTACTGTATATGCCTTGGCCATGTAAAATAAACACGTTTTATATCCATTGCGGTTGTTTCATGTATGCAAATACAACCTTTCAGAATTACTTTCTTATAAACCAGACCTTCATTAAAACGAACCACCTTCAGCATGTAATAATATATATGTGTATGTACATATATAAATATGTAAATATATATGTACATATAGCACTGGAATACATGCACTACAGACGTTTGAAATAGCTGTTTACATCTGGGCTTAAAGGTAGTTGTTAGAAAGCAGTGTGTTCAAGAATCCTGTGTTATTTTTGCAGGTTACTGAAGAAGGTGCAGTGTGTCATCGCTAGTCTCAGGTATTGTTTGTAATACACATGAACTGTTACACGACAACCATAGCACTTAAACACCATTTATATTATAAAAGACAACATCCACATATGCTAGGGTAATATACAACTGTGATAATTACCATTTAGGTGTGTTATATACAATATGCTTCACAACAATCTCATAGTATCCTTTTGAACAATGCAATGTAGCCCCAAGAGTTGTCCTGAAATAATTAATTAACATTATTATATCATTTATCCAGAAAACATTTGAAGGATAACCTTCATAACTATTGATCATAGGTAGTGCATAAATGTGTTGTGGTAGTTTATTGAAGAACTTTATTTTAGAATAATCTATGTATATGTTTTCAAAGAACTGTTGCAGTATCGTATATCATGTGAACATCATCATCTTGTTATGTACATATGAAGATTGAGTGACTCTAATAATTCCACGCATTATGATATGTTGACATCAGGCACAGCGCATACAGTTCTATCGTGATCAAATGTATTATTTACAAATGCAGTGTAGTTGTTTAGTAATAAATAGTAGTTGTAATTTGTACACTTTATAAGTGATTGCTTTTGTATTACTGTATATGCCTTGACCATGTAAAATAAACACGTTTTATATCCATTGCGGTTGATTCATGTATGCAAATACAACCTTTCAGAATTACTTTCTTATAAACCAGACCTTCATTAAAACGAACATCCTTCAGCATGTAATAATATATATGTGTATGTACATATATAAATATGTAAATATATATGTACATATAGCACTGGAATACATGCACTACAGACGTTTGAAATAGCTGTTTACATCTGGGCTTAAAGGTAGTTGTTAGAAAGCAGTGTGTTCAAGAATCCTGTGTTATTTTTGCAGGTTACTGAAGAAGGTGCAGTGTGTCATCGCTAGTCTCAGGTATTGTTTGTAATACACATGAACTGTTACACGACAGCCATAGCACTTAAACACCATTTATATTATAAAAGACAACATCCACATATGCTAGGGTAATATACAACTGTGATAATGTAACCACCTTACCTTACCTCAGCGCTAACAACCATTCATGCACTAAATAATCCTAGGTTATAATATGAGTGTTGTGTGTTACTATATTATATTGTTGTATAGTATTATTCCATATCGTACAGTCTCACTTTATAGAGATAGGATATGTGTTGTGTTATTGTAATTTAATTATTTCTAGTTAATTATTCAGAATAGGGNTTTAATTATTTCTAGTTATTTATTCAGAATAGGGGCATTTTTGAAGACAAAATCGTAGACCCACAAAAGTAACATACATGGGTTCTGCACAGCTTACCTTTTTAATATTGATGAGGGCGTAATGATAAAAGAAGCAGAACATACTAAATAAACGCAACAATCGTCTCTTAGATTAACACCCTACAATCCTAGGTTAGATTTAAAATGTAAAATAGTGGGCCCATATTACGAAATTCGCACTAGTGGTTTGTAATGGTAATACGTTAATGCCCCTAGTAAATCCGCGTTCTGTGAAATTATTGGAGTGGAAATATACCACTTTCCATGATTTGTTCTTTTATTTTCATTAAAGCCTCTATTCTGAATAGTTACCTATTTCTCTGGAGTTTCTTAACAGTTATTGTATTCACTCAATACCATATGAGGTTTAAGGTACTTGTGTCACTACAGCATGAAGAGATGCATTGAACATATGAATTAAATGTGTATTTTAAGCCTCACTTTATATATTTATATTGAATGAGTTAATAGTATTCATATTAGAGGCATTGTACTTTGTTTATATTGTTAAATATAATGTGCTGTAATGACCTGTCTCTATTGTACTCATTTAAAATGTTTAAAGTTCTTGTTGACGTCCTTATAATATGTATAATATTTTACTTCATGGACGAATAAGAAATAACTGAAATGCACAATGTCTACTGTAACATGTTATGGTATGTCACATCAGCTTGACGTAGTTAATTTTATAACAGTATTAGCAATGTTACATGTAACCAAGTAAACATATTGTAAGTTGTGAATTGTACAATGAAATTGTAGAAAAACACTTCCTAGAAACTCAAATAAAATAACATAACACAACACAGTTTGTAAAGAGTAGGCATATAAGTACTCTTATTTTCAATTGTGTATCATCATCAATTACCCACATAAATAATACAGCAGCCTTGAAAGATATCTTTCAGGAACAGTTTGTGTAACACAAAAAAAGGAAGCATAACTGCAGCAGAGTATATATGTATTTATATTGGTGTAGTGCATTTAAAATGTGTGTATCCATCTGTTTTATGCTAAATAGATTATACGAATATGTTAAGTTGATGTAAATGTAGTAATAGTTTGTGAATGTGTGTGTATAAATGTACTAAATACTAAATAAAGAACTATGCATGTGTATTGTGGCATTCAAAAACAATTATTGATTGGTTTGATGTCTGATTTCATAGGTTGTTTATTGATTTCAATGAGACAGGTTACAATAATTTGAATACAATAAGAACAGTCAATACAGAGTAGATGTGTGTCAACGAAACCTTCGTTCTTCCACAGAAACGGACGTTCTGGATATACAAGTGAACTGTAACAGAAATAAACAATGATGAGTAACACTGCAGAGGGGGAAAATTATCCAAAACCCCCAAAGGAACAAACAAAATTACAACAACAATACCAGGGAGAAGGAAAAGTACTGGAATACTAGCCTAGGGAAGAAACCAGGGTTAAAATACCTTATGGGAACAGAATATGGAATAAAGCCAACTAGTTATGNAAGAAACCAGGGTTAAAATACCTTATGGGAACAGAATATGGAATAAAGCCAACTAGTTATGAAAAACGACATTGCTCAAGGAGAATAAAATGGGAAAGGTAATGTAGTGATCTGCAATAAAAGAAAGGAGCCTAAAGTAATTTGTAAAATGTGGCAGTTGTGCCCTGCGGGAGAAAGGCACCTGCACTACCATAGATATTAGTGTAAATTGAATTAAAATGAAATTATGTACTCAGAAACGGGGATGGAGAGGAACAATGTAATGTGTGTGGGTATGTGGAACCCTATAAACAGTAGCAAAAGGAAAGAACCCTAAAAGTGTGGAAATCGTATTGATGTAGATGTTGTGACATGCGGGACTGCAGTGCCCGCACAACCATAGGTGTAAAGATAAATGTAAGTGAAGGTAAAATGTCTATAACCAGGAGGAAAGGGGAAACCCTAGAAACTATATAGTGAAGATGTTGTGGGTAATTATTAAGTTTAGGGGCTTTTCTGAAAAACACAAAAACAATTCAAAATTATGATATATTTCTACTCTACTGATCACGCAGAAAACGAATATACTAGGGGCGTAGCTTTAAAATAAGTACAACATATTTAAACAAATTGAACACAATTGCGAAATTAGAGGTATAGCCAGTTTGTTTACGTTTCTGAACGAAACGTCCTAGACCAACAAAGGTTGCATTAATGGGTTCTGCACAGCTTACCTTGTTCATATTCAAGAGGGCGCAATGTTAAAATAAGTAGAACATATTTAAACAACCTGCGAAATATGTTTGTTTACGTATATTAACATCAGAGGAATTATACCAGCCCCCTACCTATTGTGAGTCAATTTACCTTCCTTTAAATCCCTACATTCCTACATTTGTAGTTTAGTGTAAAACCCAAACATCCTAGGTTAGTTTAAAACCCTACTATCCTAGGTTAGTGTAAAACCCTATAATCCTAGGTTAGTGTAAGATCCAAATATTCCTAGGTTAGTGTAAAACCCAACAATCCTAGGTTAGTTTATGAATGTAAATGTAAAATAGTTCTTCACCCATCGTGGGGTTAGGTTCTGTTAGGTTAGGTGGGCACATATTACGAAATTAGTCGGACGTTAATGCCTCTAGTATATTTGTGTTCTGCATCATTAGTAGAGTGGAAATATACCATTTTCCATTAATTTCTTTTATTTTTTAAGAAAAGCCCCTAAACATAATAATAATTACCGAAACAATGTAAATTGAAAATATGAAAACCTGGTAAAGGGAAAGACACCAACTAATGGTGTAACACAGTAAACAGTTTATAAATACAATATTCAATAAACACGACAGTAGACATTGAGGGAAAGTACTCTTATATAAAGGGATATCTACTAGTTATACGTAAATATAGAAATTCTTCCTTAGGCCACGCCATGTACACAAGGTGGAAAAATGGACTACTAAAACAAGAATATAGTACCGATAATAGTACAATTATAGCCTAAATGTAACACTCAAAACAAATGGAATAGGAAAAAAGTAGTATATTAAACATGGAATGAATAGACATATAGAAAATGATATAATGAGAACGCCCCAGTAGAGAATGCCGCACGTACATTTATGTTGCATTGAATTAGGGTTACAATTGGTTACACACACATGTTTTTGTAATGTTTTATTAATTGGATTATTATGTTGGAAAATCTTGTATTGTTTTTGTGTATGGTTTGATTTATCGTTAACTATGTTATGTGTGTATAGTGTACTATATTAACCTGCTCCATGTCACCTGAGCTGTGATAGCTCATATAGTCATATGGAATCTATAGAGTTATACAGTAAAATAAATATATATATATATATAGCATTCAAAGAGCTTGTGAAATACCTGTCATACACATTTAATATCTTAAAATGAAACAAGAAAGCACTGACCTGATTATGGTTATCCATTCTGTGCCAGTTTCCACATCACCTTAGAGATCTACCACTGGTGGTAAACATCTGGAGGTACAGCACGCAATGCGTTACACTTTTTTTACACNACATCACCTTAGAGATCTACCACTGGTGGTAAACATCTGGAGGTACAGCACGCAATGCGTTACTCTTTTTTTACATGGAGAGTTCCCCAGGAGGCCTATAACCATGTCACAAGCATGCATACAATGGTGAATCATAGAAACAACCTCACAAGTTGTTTCTACAATACATCATCATTTGCTTCTGTGAGGAGTTTCTTGCGCAGCTCGTGCAGTTCCTCAGCATGTCGCATCTGCTGCCCATGAAGCTCTTTCCTGCACTCTTCTGCTCGCAATTCGCATTGAATTGCCTGTTCCTCATGTCGCACTGCCCGAGCTGCCTCTGCTTGTTCATTGGCAAGACGCTGTTCTTCAGCTTCTGCCAATGCCTTGTTTGCCCTCATTCGAAGCCTGTTTTCAGCCTGTTGCATTGCTAGGACTTTTCGTGCACTTCTGTCTGAACGCTCAAGCTTTGAAAGCCTACATTCCAACTCCACATCTATGGTTGATATACGTCTAGAGCTTTGCCTAGTACGTAAACCAGATACAGGTGTTGGTGGAATAATGCTCTGAGAGGCCTCTTCTGGTGCACTCACTACCAGCGATTTGCAAGAAGTAAATTCATCACAATAGGCATTAGAGATGCAGCCTTCCTCGCTAGACTGTGGCATAATAGTTTCTACACAAGCTTCACCTTCTGCAGAAACTATTGTGTCACAGTCTACCGCATCATCCACACAATGTAGTACACCGCCCAAAGCCATTTCCAGCTCTGGTTCTGTGACAGGATCGTTTACAAAAGGTCCTCCCCCAGTGGCCATTCGCTGTCTTGTGGCAAGAGCAAGGGCTTTCTTCCGCTTCGTTTTCTCATTGTCCCAGCATTTCTTCAGCTGGGCAGTGGTATGCTGCAAAGTGTAACAAAACGTACATTACTTGAAAACAGTTATTACATACAATAATTTGGAGGGCAGACTACACACAAACAATACATAACTCTGTTTCAATTATCACTTAACGAAAATTACACAGAACTGTCTGTGTGCTATATTCTGTGATAAATGAATTGTAGCCCCAGCTTTAGCAAACATATGGTAAGTATGTACTCAATTGGATAGTGCACTAATAATAATAATGTACATGTTATTTTATGGTACATTTCAAATGGCAACACTGCGTTGCATCACTACTCCAAGGCGGACTCGAGACCACGGAGGGATGTCGGTTGCTTATGTCAGTTAATTGCTTATTGAATAAATCAGTGTATAAACAAGTGTGGTTTTCTTTACTTATATTACCCTAACAGTACATTGTAATGTACAATATACATTATTTGACATGCCTCAAAGGATTCTTACATGATGCAAACAGACTTCTTTAATTGTGCCTAATTATATACGTACATCTCAAAAGATCCTGTCAAATTACTTTTTCATTCATAATTAACATGTCAGCNGTACAATATACATTATTTGACATGCATCAAAGGATTCTTACATGATGCAAACAGACTTATTTCATTGTGCCTAATTATATACGTACATCTCAAAAGATCCTGTCAATTTACTTTTTCATTCATAATTAACATGTCAGCATTGTAATATTACATATTCGCCCATTATTTCCAGGTTGCTTATGCCCACACACTGAGGTTGTGTTTGACATTCACGTGTATTTCGGTTGTAAAATGTAGGTACAATATGCTTACTTTCAGATGCTTTTGCAAACAATTCGCTTTAGATTACTGATCTAACCTTGCTGTGGTATGAAAATGCAAACAGATGCTATTCTCCCGTATTAATATATAGGATCATACAATTATGGTTAACAGAACATGAAACATTTTCGTAACACACATACGTACAAGCAATGCACTGTTTGCCATTGTCTGTAAGGGTTTATATTTATATTACAGGTGATACTGCGTATCAAACAAATGAACTAAAATGCAATACTTCCTTACCTTGGTAACATCAGGATGCGAATTGAATTGGCATTCTATTTGGACCCATGCCTCCTTTTTGGCAGTCAGGTTACTGCAATATGTTTTCTTATTTTAGATTACGTTCGCAAAAGTACGAACGAGCCCAAATAAAATGCTTCGTTTATTAATTGAAAAACCCTGAAACCTTCCACCTGATGACATTTTACAGATCAAAACAATATATCATTACCATAGACTACGTAAGAACATTTAGGTACACAAAATATTGCACTTCTTCCTATTGGCTGTTAACTATGACGTTTCCAAGACGTCACTAAAGTTCGTGTATCTTCGGTACACGATCGGCTTTCCTCGGGAAAAGGACGAGTCAAGGCTTTCCTTCGGTAAGGAAAGGAACGACTACTCTTTTTGCGTCTTTGCACGATACTTTAAGAAAAGGAGCGAGGTTTCCTTCTGCCTTCCTTCTGGAAGGAAGCCTTGAAGAACAAGAAAAGGAAGATCTCTGCATACGGCCCATTGTTTTATTTTATATAGTGCCGAGGAGAGCGATGTTATTCTTATCAGAGAATTGTTAAGTGCAGTCGCGTTTCATATTGTAAACCCAAGTGGCTGCTCGCAGTTCCGGGTCATTAATGCCACGTGTTTTGTTCTATAGTTGTGTGTGTATTAAGGAGTCTCAGGGAATAAATAAGTCCACAAGCATCGTAAGCATTTTATTTGTTATTTAACTAAGGCGTACGAGGCGGGTTACAGCCTCGCCATCGTGTGTGATGGAGTGTTAACCAGAGTCCCCTAGGCTGTCGACCGAAACGACCCTCATTTCATCGCAGAGCTGTGGTGTTGGGCACATATTTAATACATCCTAGACTCTGGTAACACCGAGCATCAAGTTGGCTTTCCCAACTCGGGACGGGAAATTCACAGAGCCAGTGCTTGACCACGTCAAAATTGGTGCGCCATCATAGGGGCAAGATTCGAAAAGCCATTGTTTTACTACTTAAAAAGTTGGCGTTACAAAGTAGGGACATAAAACTGTGAGTACATTGAGTGCGGAACGCGGGATCATATACTGCGACCACCCATGTGGTGATTGCATGATTTTGCAGTGGAGTTTATTTTTTTTTTAACAATGATATTAAATGTAATTTTTATAAAAGGAAAAATTTAATGTAGAGCAGTGGTTGCAAGGCGATACGATACACATTAACATTAGTAAATTAACCATCAATAAGCACGAACGCAGTAGCTAGCAAGATATTTAATGTGTTCAACAGCCCCCAGCAGCAAAAAGTACTCTTAACGCAAATTTTGTAACATAAAATGTAAAAAATTAGTCTCGTGGAAATAAACTGCATTCATCAGTGAACAGTACAACTTTTCTGTAAAGGCTACCACATCAATCTCTGTTGCGAAAACGAGATAATCAATCACGTAGACTAGATAGGCAATTATGAGAGGTGCGTCATAAGAACCGCCGCCATGTTTACCACGAGCCATGTGGACAGTTGCAGATTAAATACCAGATATTTGAACTGGACGACATCGAATGGTAGAAGTCAAAATTTATGTCTTAAATGCGTGCAGCAATCAAATAACACTAACCCGTTCTGGACTAATCATTGTCCGTGCGAGGAAGAAGCGAATGTGTGACGACTCGCGGAGAATATTAAAGCCAGCAACAGGGAATTAATAGAGAAAGCCATTATCAGCACTTCAAACAGAAAACAAGCGTCGTTATGTGTAGAATGTAACCGAATGCGGGTTTTCCGAAATAACTTCGTCATCAAAAGTCGCGCATGCCAGTGCGAACTATAAAAGGCACGAAAAACATTTTTCCAGTCCAAAACAACGTGACAAAGTTTGGATGTTACAATAGCAGACATTTTTCGTAACCGAAGGTGCGCGAAGCAAATCATCTGTGCAGGGATAGGTGAAGGGACAATGCATTGCCTAGAGTGTCACCGAATTACCACACTGTGTGCCTCACGGGAACCGAGCGTGCGACCAAGGGCAGCCATGGGAAGATTCGGTGCGATGTGTGTCTGCGGACTGTGCAGACCACCGATCGGGACAATGTCAACAACACTGCGGGACATTTCGGGCATGAACAATGGGCCCATATACCTCGGGCAACGACACCAGTCTCCTTCACCGAATACAGTGTGCATAGCAGCCGACACCACAGCCAAAGGGAGCACTCAACCAACATGGAGGGAGCAGCAGCACCATGGGGAAACCCATTGGCGCCACACACCACACCTGGCTTCGTGTGGCCCCTGCAACACCAAAAGGCCAGAGCAACCCCAGCAGTGATGGGACCCACCGGAGAGACAGGGCGACACCAGCCCTGTTCCAGATGCTGCCAACCTTCGCTGGACACACCATGGAGGACCCGCAGGCATTCCTGAGAGACATCACAGGACGACTAAACAGCTACTGTGTCAGTGAAGTGGAGTGGCCTAGCTGCATTTGGGGACAGTTATCTGGGGAGGCATGTACATGGCGGCAGGCCATTGACCACTACGGCATGCTACGGGCCGATTTTCAAAGTGCCTTCCTAAGACAGTTCAACTCAGCATACACCTCATTACATTCTCAAAGCCCTGCCGTGTTGGAACCACAGGGGGAGTGTGAAACACTAACAACATTTACCATGCGAAAGGTTAATCTCCTCAAACAATTTTACCCAAAGAAGCAGGACCCAGAAATTTTAGAGGTGGTAGCATCAGCAGTGAGGTCCGAGTTCAAGTTGGCCATAGCCCCACTAATCCATACCGATGTAACGCAGTTCATGAGGTCCATGGCCTTACTGGACCTGGCCAAAGTGGATAAAGTATATCATAGTGGAAGGGATGGGCCACTTCAACCACTACCATGGGATCACAGTGCGTGAAGAGGTAATTCACAGCCATCAGCTGGACTTGGCAGGAGGGAGGTGCACCAGACCGAACAGCAGGACAGGGGGAAGAGACAGGCGGTAACCCCCTTACCAGCCCGTCCAAACACGGCAGTTAGGAGGGAAAGTCCCCCTTTTCCATGCTGGTACTGCCAAGGTCAGCAGTACATCTGGCACGAGTGCCCCAACCTCGAAAGCAGAAAACAGGCAAATGTTAACAATGGCAGGTCACCAGCGGGAAACTAGGTAGCAGGGTAGACGAGCCGGATGTTCACCACCCCAGGTACAAACATCAACAACCGCATAAGGCAAATCAACACAAAGCAGTAAAAGACCCACTCCACAACAAATAGTGTTAGCAGCAGATGACAAGCAGGTTATCTGCAATATGATAGACAATATCAAACTCTGAACCCAGGCTCGACGAACTCAAGGTATTAGTGATCGAAGCCCAACAATAATGCGCACAAACCCAGGAGAAGATGGTGAAGATCATGCAGGAAGATAGTGAGTGGTAGCACATCCGAGACACACACACATAGAAACCCATCAGCAGCATCCCGATACAACCTGGTGAATTTATGTACCTGCAGGAGTACGAGAGCAAGCACTGAAGCATGCACACAACAGCCATTTGGCCAGTCATCCTGGGGCAACCCAGATGGCCAGGAACCTCCACAAGCACTTTCACTGGCCAGGAACAAGCAGGGATGTACGCAGTCATGTGAGGCAGTGCGACCACTGCAATCACTTCAAAAGTAGGATAACGGATGGAGTGGCACAACAACAACCTAGGGTACCACAGGAACCATTTGAGACAGTGTCCCTGGACCTCATGGGCCCCTACCCCGCACTTCCACCAGGAAAACGTTCATCCTGGTCGTGAGCGACTCATTCTCCAGGTGGACCGAAGCGTACCCAGTCTCAAGAGCACGAGTACGCACGATTGGGCGAACAAGGGAGACAGAGTTCTACCCTCACTGGGGATACCCACTTACCTTACTTACCGACAACAGTACCCAGTTCACTGGGAAGTACTGGCGTGATCTGTGTACTTGTTGGGGAGTAAGACAGCATACAACCCCCATATACCACCCGAGGGCAAACCCCACCTAGAGGCGCAACCAGGACCTCAAGACACAACTACGCCTGAGGGTGGGCAACTATCACACCAGCTGGGCCGAACACCTACCCGCAGCCTTATTCACCACAAGGAGACGTGTAAACTTAACAACAGGTCAGACTCCAGCAGCGGTTCTGCAGGTCCGCGAACTGATGCTGCATGGAGAGTTTGCCGTACGCCAACCAGAGAAAGCAGAGGAACCAGAGGATGGGACTGCGAGAAGACAACGCCGGGAGGCAGATTAACAGCAGCTCGCAACACCCAGGAGAACTATATAAAGAAATGGATGCCTGCCACCACGAGATCACCACGACGGTTGGTGCCTGGCCAACTGGTGTACGTCAAGAAACACCTGCTCTCAAGCAGCGCAAAGTACTTCTGCGCCGGGTTCGCTAGAAATGGAGTGGACCACACACAATGGTAAAGCCGCTGGGGTACACCACGTATCTCATCAGGCTTAGCAGCAGGAGAAGGGGCGCCATCCACCACGACGACCTTAGATTGGCAGTGGGGACAACAAATCTCACGATGCCTGATCAGGAGGTTGTCGAGCACCACCAGAGCAACACAACAATCGACGACCCAAGGGAAGTCGGGATACAGAGCCCGACAGCGATGGTAGAGTTTTCCAGCACCTCTTCTCCGCCACGATGCCCGGCGTTTCAATGCCCACAAGGGACACGGAGGAGGAAGAGGTACCCGAGACAGGATTGCCGCAGCCAGCAAGCATCAGCACCACCCGCAACACTGCAGGCCTGGAAGGGTCACCCAGCAGCATCATGACACCCTGCATCACGATGCTGGTCAGCAGGGACTCTGCCGATGGTGAGCCAACAGAGACACCTGAGGGACAGAGCTCCCCACAGGGCAGCCCTCTGGATGGCTTCGCCGCAGCACCCTCAGCCAGACCAACAGCGGGGGGCTTCACTCAAGAGGATGTCGGCCAAAGCGATAGAGGGAGCATAACGAGGTTTCGCAGCCTTTCACCGGGGTCCTCTCCTCCCCCCTCACCAACATGCACATCACACCGACGTCCACAGCACAGCAGCAGCCAGGAGGAGTCAGAGTAGGGATCTAACACCCCTCTCTGCTGCTTCAAGCGGCCACGTCAGTAGATCTGTCCAGCATGCCCCATGTGAGGAGGGGACAACCCCCTCCCACACCAGCATGCCAAGTGTCACCAGCACTGCCGGGGCCAGCACCCTGTAACACCAGCAGCAGCAGGAATCAGCTCCCAGAGGTGCGGTCCTTATTCACTGAGGCCCCGCCACCAGCTGAAACAATCCACTACTTGCTGTGCCTAGAAGCATGGAGGGACACCTGAGGGACTACACATTCAAGTGGTCATCAGAGGAGGGACCGTTTGACGTGAACCCAGCATTCACGAGCTTCTTTGTGCCCACTACGACTGCCGCAGTCGTGTTCACATACCAGACACACCACACCGACGAGCTTGTGGGCACGAGTGACAGTGTGCATAATAGCATCAGGGTAATAGACTCAGTGTAAGTGCATCAATGTTTCTAATTTATTCAGTGTTATTTATTCGGTGTGATTTATTCAGTTTATATGATTAATATAATTTTTCGTCATCATGGAAGACAGTCGGCACAGCCACAGCCAGGGACATTTGACATTGGTCATTTGGCAATACTGTGGATGGTACAATGGAAACATTTAGTATTAATATAATAATTTTTATTGTGTATTTGTTTAAGGGAAAATTATGTTGTCTTAAGTTAATTTAATTCATGTCACTTTCATCATCATTTTGTAGTGTATATTGTACTTCATTGTTTCGTTGCGTAGCGTCGGCTGAGCTCAGGTGGCGGAAGCCGGCGTACGCTTCCTGCCATTTCTCTTCAGGACTTCAACGCATCTACACGTATAAGTCTTTCCCTCTGCAAAGGCCCCCGGTGCCGACATCTTCAGCTGAACTCATACTCATTGGCATAGACTTCACAAACCGAATCATTGTTTTATTTGTTATAATGCCGAGGGGAGAGCGTCGTTATTCTTATCAGAGAATTGTTAAGTGCAGTCGCGTTTCATATTGTAAACCCAAGTGGCCGCTCGCAGTTCCGGGTCATTAATGCCACGTGTTTTGTTCTATAGTTGTGTGTGTATTAAGGAGTCTCAGGGAATAAATAAGTCCACAAGCATCGTAAGCATTTTATTTGTCATTTAACTAAGGCGTACGAGGCGGGTTACAGCCTCGCCATCGTGTGTGATGGAGTGTTAACCAGAGTCCCCTAGGCTGTCGACCGAAACGACCCTCATTTCATCGCAGAGCTGTGGTGTTGGGCACATATTTAATACATCCTAGACTCTGGTAACACCGAGCGTCAAGTTGGCTTTCCCAACTCGGGACGGGAAATTCACAGAGCCAGTGCTTGACAACGTCAGCTGTCAATAGCTGTAAATTTTATAATTCAAGTTAATGTGAACACTGCAGTGACTGCGAAGCGAAGCTAGTCGACAACAGATGCCAGTTCTACTGGTGCCGAAGGCCACTCGACAACAGGAGAAAGTGCAATTTCCAAGTTTTGGTAAGACAGGGCAGTTTCATTGGCGATTCAAACATGACTCCCAGAAAAATCATCGAACTGTGTTTACTCTGGTGCCTCGTGAAATACCCGCGACAGCAGACTATGATCGACGAGCTGCAGTGCTCGGGGAGAATGGTCATCGCATGGTGCAACTTTTCCATTAAGTGTACGTTGGCCGGGTCATCGAGATCGACTAGTCCAAGGTGGGCAAGCAGAAAAACATAAAGGGATGCAAAGTTCACAGCTAGTGGGTTTTTGGGGGCATGCAAAGGGATGATCCGAAGAAATTCTTTCTGGTACCCATCGAGAGACGAAACTCGGCCACATTTGTCAAGATCTTCCGCGAGAGGATAGTGCCTGGCACGATGATAATTTCCGATCGCTGGCTAGGCTACACGAACCTGGACATTAATGGCTACTGTCACCTACAAGTGAACCACCACCGCGAGTTATTGTGCAGCGAAAAGAGCAGCCTGATAAACACAAGAAACCTCAGAAGCTCGATGGCGAGATACTGAGGGTGCACACACAAAACATCGAGAGGAATTGGTGCTCTGTGAAATACAGCATCCCTTGCTACAGTATAAGCAAGCATACAGCCTTTAGGCCATACTTTTGTTATTTTTACATAGCGCTCTTAGCCTTGAGGCCATACTGTGCTACAGCCACCCAATCGGCAGGGAAGAGGGATCACGCCCTCTCAACACAGGTGTCCCAGCTATTCACCTGAGGTAACCAAGCCCAAAGCTCCGACTTGATACTCAAGCTCTACCAGAAGCACCATTCCACAAGGCCTGAGATCCTCGTGCTCAGATTACTAAGTGTGTGGTCTGGCCGGAGCACTATCCAGACTCCTAATGTCTTGCCAGGACGCTACTGAAGCAGGTGCCTCTCATCGCTCTGTCTATCTTTAAGAGGGGGAATCTCTCCAGACCTTCTCCCATAGATTCGGCTGCAGGTAAAAGTCGTGGCTCGGCTACCTGGCCGAATACGTCTGGAAAAATAACTTTCGGTATGGGGAACACCTTCACTCATTGCTGCTGCATGCTGCCTCCATTTTCGATCGACACAGGGATGACAGAACCTCGTACTCGTCCACGAGGCACAGTTTCAAGGCCGTAAGATTTTTTGTCAAGTGCGAGTGTTTGTATATTTTTTTGTTTTCTAGTGTGATTGTAATGTTTCGTTTGCATGTGTGTGTCATTGACGATTTCGATTTTGTTTGCATGTGTGTGGATGATTGATGATTTTGTTTACATTTGAATGTGTGTGCATTATTGATGATTTCGTTTTCGTTTGTGAGTGCGGTCGGGTTTGATGCTTAATTTTTGTTTGTGAGTGTGAGCAGGTTTGATGTTTCATTTTCGTTTGAGAATGCTAGCGGGATTGATTATTCATTTTCGTTTGTGAATGTGTGGCGTTCGTGTGTGCAAGTGTGATGAGTCTTTTCGATGACAGTTGCACATGTATATACATGATATCTGTAATCTTATACAGCATTCAAGGTGGCATCGCCCCGATGCCCCCTTGACGTTCGGCCTGACCAAATCCAAAATCGCCTTATGCAGTATAACATACCATTTGCTATTTGAATACTATTTTAAGGAGGCATTGGGGCGACGCCCCCTTAACATTCGGCCTGATGAAATCCAACATCGCTTTATGTGGTATAACATACCAATTGCTATTTGAATTGTGTTTCAAGGGGGCATCGGTTCGGTGCTCCCTTGACATTCGGACTGACCAAATCAAAAAACTGCTGACGCAGGTACTGCCACTGTCGAGGACATGGCGGCTGATATGGTCAGCGTTAATGTCCCCCAGGCACCGACTATAAGGTGCGTGGAGGTTGCAGGTTTGGTAATGAGGTAGACTATTACTGTTGTATTTTGAAGTACGAATATATTGTCTCGTATATATTCACAAATACACAACATCAACACTTGAGAGGTGCGGTACTGTGCTAGTTCGGTTACTCGGATTTACGGGGCGAATTCGTGGTTGAGTGGGGCTTCTTTGGGCGACGAATTTTATACTTAACTCTCGGTGAGTGTGGGTAGGCTGTCATCTGGGAATGAGTTCCAGCGAAGTGGTAGGCCTTGGAAGCAGGCCCGCCGGTGCTGCGTCTCCCTGGACTGCTGTTCGGACTCGTACTCCC
>NQII01000959.1:533055-593693 GCA_002778355.1 Clitarchus hookeri | reverse complement strand
GGGGGGGGGGGGAGGGGGTGATGGATGTGAGCCAATATCGTGCTATAATCCCTAAACCGGCACGCGACACTGCTTTATGCAGTATAGTCTATAAGTGTTTATTTGAATGGTATTTCAAGGGAGTACCGAGCTATTGGTCCCTTGACCAAATCCAAAATCGCTTTATGCTATATAGCATACCATTTGCTATTTCAAGAGAGTCCCGGGTCATTTCTCACCTGACTCTTAACATACATTTGGTCTGATGAAATCCAAAATCACTATATGTGGTATAACATACCAGGTGTTATTTGGATGGTATTTGGATGGAACATCGCCCTGATGCCCCCTTGACATATTTGTCAGACTAAGTCCAACTGTTCGCAGTTATAAATCGGTGAAAAATGCACTTTTTTCTCTATGTACACATATTATATTTTCTTCGAGACTTTTGGTAATGCAATGATACTGCGCACAAACGATACTACTTTCTCCGAGTCCATTTTGTCCAAAATATTCACGATATTATTGTATGCAGAATACTGCACTTTTTATTCCTTCAGCTAGTCTTTCACACAATTCAGAATGTTCATGCCATTCGGGACCCATATGTTCCTGTATAATTCCTTGGCTTTCGGATTTTTATCATTGAGGCATTTCAGAGATTTGGAAAGCGATCGAAACTGATATCGGGTGAAGGTGATTTCTCGGTTCGCTTCGTCCAGCATGTGCATGGACAACACAGGTAACAAATTAACGGATTTGTGTTTGATGATGACTTTCTGGGCAATGTCGGTGATGCGATGCGAGAGTAATAGAGCATCTTGTCTTGCCTTTTCAGAATCTTGTTTGGCAATCAACAATTCTTCTGTGGCGAATATCAATCTTTTTTTTTTTTTTTTTTTTTTGCATTTTGCATTTTCCGAATTTTTTTTGGAAATCACCATTTCTTCATTTTTGGATATCAGTGGTTTGTTCACATCGAGTAAGCCACAATTCACTTCTTTTTTTCTTCATATTTTTTTGGCCAAGTCGATTTTGTGTTGACCATCCTTTCTCAAAGATGGAGCACTTCTTCACAGACCCAATTGGTGAACCTTTAAGCAACGGGTAGTTTAGAGAGCATTATCAATGTGTAGAGGCCCGGTTCAGAGATGAAGACGCTATGTGGTTGCCAGTTGGAGGGTAAGTTTTTTTTCTTTGGAGGTTTAACATTTGTGGAAATTTCATCACATGGCCGTTCATGCCCGAGAAACGATGCGATATTATTCTCTATGAACCAAAATTGTTCGTTGCCATTACAATAAATGAGCACGAAAATCCAACAATCGAAGTTCTGAAAATTTGACAATTGAAAAGACTGCTTGACCAAGGACATTGTAGGTGTAATGGTTTCAGGAAATGATGACGTTTAATTGTTTATATACAGACGACAAATTTATAAACAGAACTTAGTCATTTACCCAGTCCCAAAACTTGTCAGCCTGTGGTAATTTTGATCGCGAAATCAAAGCATATAGTCTGGGTTCGAATATGAAACATGTTTTCGGCTGCCAATTTGACTGTGTTTTAAGGGTACTGTATTTCACCATAGGTGACAAATCACTGCTGCAGTTGACTTGGCAATATATATTACAGTTCGTTAATGCGGATAACTCGAAGGTGCCATTTAACATGGCAACTAGGGCGATTCGATTCGCAGTCGCAGTTGTGGTTGACAGGAAGGTCCCATTTAATAAGGCAACTAGGACGATTCGCAAATGCACCAACAAAGCATACAATCCAGATTCGTTTACGAACAACATGTGTGGGTGGCAATTATTGTATTTTTTTACATACATTTTAAGGGGGGCTGAAAATCTTTTTTTCCCTTGTACAAAGTAGGTGCTTTTCTATAGAAGTACACATATTCGATTAGGAGTCGCAGTTTTGGTTGACCAGAAGGTCCGTTGTGGTTAACCTGTATGTGCCATTTAACATGGCAACTTGAGCAATTCGCAAGGGGGGTAGCGAATGATTTTCCCCCTGGCAATATGCATTACAGTTGTCGCTACTAGGCCACCTGAGTTATACAGAATGGTGGCTAGTAGTTTAAATAGTTAAATTATTTAGGTGCAGCCTAAGGGCACCTGTGGTTATTGTGTTAGGGGTAAACAAATACTCGTATTTTCCGTTATTTAACACACCAGGATTTTATTGATCTAAAGGTCATGTAGTTATTTACACACACTGGCGAGACTGAGCCCCCCTCTAGTCGTAAGCCTGAAGGGCTGGTGGGCTGAACACTATGTGTCGGGGAAGTTTGTTGAAGGGAGACGTTTCTCTACTTATCTATGACTGCAGCTTTTGGTGAGTTGTCTTCGTTGGTAGCGAGGCCTGGTGAGTTGGGTGGTCCTGGTTCAGGCCCTCGGACTGGCTCTCGTTGGTATCCTGTACTCAGCTGGCTTCTTCCTGTGGCTTTGACTGACTCTATCGGAAATCCAGGATTGGTTTCCCGGAACTTGTGCTTTCTCTGCGACCTCGGCTCGCGTCCCCGTCCTCTCTGCTTCGCGCTGATCGACCGACGGTGAACAACTGACTACAATTGCTCCCGAAACTTGGCTGCTCCTGAATTTAACCTGCCTCCTGCTATGTTCAAGTTGGCTGTCATCAGATTCTTCGAGAACGAAATCGGGAAAGCCCCTATGTACCTTGTGCATTTTTTGAGTAGGACTTTGTGTCTCGTCAGCTGCACGCACGCTCCAACTGGGGGGTGGAGGGAGGAGTGCGGCAAGCGTCTCGGGGGTTCCTGTAAGCTGTGTCGGCAGTAATTCTCGGCGGGGTTGCCCTGTTTCCTTGGTACAGGGGTTATATCGGCTAATTTTCTGAACTTTCCCTGTTTTTCTCTCTCTTCGGTTCTTCCCTGTGTATCCTTATACCTCGGGACATCCCCCGAGGATATTTCTCAGGGTGTGAATACAGCGCAATTCCTATCCTATGTACTCATCACAAGTCAATCCCCCCTGACTACTTCGCTGTTGAACACCCTTTAAACAGCGTTGGCTATATGTTTTTAAGCTGTCTAGCCCACTCCTCTGTGTCTGCCCGTGCGGACACAGTCTCTTCTGTCCAAGCGCACGTATTTTGGTGCGACCAATGTGTAGCTATCTGCTCCCCTACTTCCCCTCCTGTGGGAGCTCGGTTAGCTGTAGGCCCCCTCTTACCCCTCTTAAAGCTCTGACCTAGTGAGGGGTGTGTTATCTGAAAGGTTGTTGCCTCTCACATCCCTGGTTTGTCTCATGGCTTCACCCTTCCACGACCCTATTAGAGGGGGAGGGGGTGGTCTGAGAATCTCGCAAATTGACATTAGTTACTAACAATTACAAACAAAGTAACACAGGTTACATATCACCCTTTTCTTAGATTACCACAAAAAATTTACACTGGTTAATTACACATTCTCCTCTGTTCTGCGCACGCATCTCTCGGGATAAATAACACAACACTGACCCTGGCAGCGATGTGCACCCACTTTATTTATGAGAGCTGGTAGGCCTCTCAACAAAAAAAACTTCCTGGCAGCCTTTTACACACTCTGACTCTGGCAGGAAAAACACCAATATTCTTATCGCGGCCACATCTCTAAAATCTCTAATTCTAACACATATTACACTAACAAATATTGGTAACTTATCACCAAGCAAACCTGGTGGTAAACAACTCGTAAACAACATATAAACATCAATAAACAATAATAACAACACTCAAACTTTGTGGGAAACCACTGGTAAACAGTTCGTTACCGCGGTAAACAGTAAAGTAACTGGTGATACACAGTGGTAAACAAAACGTAAACACCGGTAAACAGTGCGACTAATCTCTACTCCTAATACATACATAACTAATATCCCTCACTTAACAACAAGCAAACCTGGCTGTAAACAGCTGTTAAACAATATACAAACATCAGTGAACACTAAATTAACTGGTGACACACAATGGTAAACAAAAAGTAAACACTGGTAAAAATGACCTCTAGAACCAGGCTGAATGCCTCTCACACTTAGCACTTATAGGACTGAAATACTTAAAATAATTGTTCACTATACACTCGGGAGACGAGAAAAAAAAAATTTATTGCACTTATTTCTGTGTCTGATAGGGCTTCACGCCCTGGTTGTTCTCAGCGGGCGACACACGGTAAACACTCTCACTTGTGTCGCACAGAGTCTGTTCTTGGTTGTCTTGGCTCGTACCCTGGATCCCGTAGAGCCTGTATTTGCGTCGATCCCTGTACAGGTTGAGCCTTTCTCCGTTCCGGCAGCTGTGCCAGGGCTGTATCCGGCTGGCCTTGTTTACTTTCGTCTGAGTAAGGGACCCCCCTACTACCTCCTGCACTGGGTCCGTGGCATCGTGCGGGGGGAGAGGGGTCCATCGTCATCCTCCCGTTCAGGCATGGCTGGGTCATCTGTAGGAGGTTGCTCCGCATCTTCGGGTGAACTGCGATCCATTGGCACATCCACTCCTCTAGGAAACTTTCTTAGGTTCGAATCTCCGTTGGTATTATCTCATAGGGGGCATATTGGGGTCGCCCCATGTGTAACAATTTGATGCTGGCCCTGTTTCCTCTCTTCATTATCTTCTTTCTCTGCGTCCGCTTCCTGACTCCCTTCGTTATCGTGCGGTCTCTCTTCACTTCCGTCTTCGCTCTCGCTGGCCTGTTCCCTTTCGTTCGCTACTCCTTGCTTCGTCTTGCTTTCTCGCCCATCTCCTTCGCCCGCTCATCCCCGCGAGCATCAGTTTCGGCCATCATTCTGGCCTTCTTTATCTCCCGTTCGCGTTGTATGGCCGGGTAAAAGGGTCTTGTCACCCTTCCAGGCCACACTACTGTCTGGCGCATCCGCTCAGGCATCCTTGGGACATGTGTTGAGATAGGGTGGCAGGATACCAGCTATGTGGGTTGGAGCAGAGCTGCTTGTTTCCTTATGTCTGCTATCTCTTCTTCACTGTCCTCACTGTTTACCAGCTGGTGGGCTAGTGGCATGCTGCTGGTTTCCTCTGGGTCGTTTCTTGTATCTGCTCTGGGGTAATGGACACGGGGGTCGGGTATAGGCTGTATCTGATCCCTTGCTACTTTCCTAAATTTCCCCCTCTCATCCTCTGCCCAGTACACATTACCTTGGCACCCTACTATGACCTATGGCCCTTCCTATTTTGGCGCAAATCCCGCACAGAATTTGTCACTGGCTTTGCTTAAAGGGTGGTTACGCAACAATGCATGCCTACCCTCGGGCAAGTGTTGTCTGCCGATTGCTGGCTCTGGGTACTTACGTTGGATGTACAGGTGCTGGTTTCTCCGAGCTGTGCTTGTTCGTCGGATAGCCGCCCTTCTTATCTCTTCGGGGGCGGGCAGTCCCGTAGCTTCTGTTTCCCACTGCCATTCCCCGGGTTGTCGGAGGTTGTACCCTAGTATCAGCTGGCTGCGGGACGTCTGAATGGTGTCATTGTGCCAGCGTCGCAAGGTGTATAGGATTTCCGGTAGCTGTAAATCCCATTGCGTATGGTTGTCACCTATTCTTAGGCGCAAGCTTTTTTTTTAATTCTTAGTTCCGGCGCTCAGTAGGGTTTGCCTGAGGGTGGTAGGCTGGAGTCGTCCAGCTTTCTGCCCCCCCCCCCTCNTGTTACTACCAGGAGGTATCTCTTGCCTCGGGGTGTACGGGGATAGGGGCCCATAATATCTGTGGCGATGTGGGTCCATGGAGCTTTAGGCTGCCTGGGTATGTACCGCGTCTTCGGTATGGGATAGGCTTTGTGTTCACCACAAAGCTAACATCGGGCGACGTATTCTCGGACGGCATGGCTGACTCCGTGCCAGGTGTACAGGTTGGTCAGGGCCCTTAATGTCTCGTGAAATCCCGGTTGTCCAGCATGGGGGTGGTCATGGTGGTGTTCGCAGATGCTGGTTCGTAGCTGGTGGGGAACCCAGATTTTCCACTGATTTTTTGTGGGTGCGCTCTTGCCCAGATGACGCCATCTCTTTCCTTAAACCCATTGGGATATTTTCTTATTAGTTCCGGTGATTCGGGATCGGTCTGCTGTTGGTCTTGTAATAGTTCCTTTCTTTCGTGGAACTTGATCAACCGTAGCTCCACGTTATCGGTCCGTGGTATCTTTGGGGGGAGGGGGGTAGCATATGTTCCCAGTCGTCGGTTTCTCTTTCTTGGTGAGATATTTGCGGTCGGTGGCGGGATAAGGCATCGGGCAACTCGTTGGTAGATCCCGGGCAGTGCTCGATTGTGAACATAAATTCCATTAGGAATAATGCCCACCTCCCCATTTTCGCCCTTTCGCTTCTCTTGGTTTTTAGCCACATAAGGGCCTTATTGTCGGTTCTCAGAATGAAGGGTCTGTCCTCTAGGTAATATCGATATTTGCGGACCGCCCAAATAACTGCCAAGCATTCCTGCTCGTTACTATGGCAACGCCGCTCGGTCTCCCTTAGCATAGTGCTGGCATATGCTATAATCCGTCGCTGGTTCTGTGACTGTTCCTGGTAGAGGACAGCACCCATTCTGGTTCTGCTTGCATCAATCTGCAATATCAGGAGTGAATCTGGTATAGGCCGATGAAGCATGATTATGTTGCTATACCGCTCCTTTAATTTGTGAAAGGTATCTTCGTGTCGGTCGTCCCACTTCCAGCGAGCTGATTTAGTTAGGAGCTCGTTGAGGGGGGCCATAATGAGGGCGAAATCTTCTACAAAGTCTCGGAGCCAATTGTATAGTCCAAGAAACCATTTCAATTGCCTCCTGTTTGTTGGTACTTTAGCCTCCTCTATTTCTCGTACTTTCTCAGGCTTCGGATGATTCATGTCCGGGGTAATTATGGGCCCTAAATATTCTACCTTGGTTTTCCCGAAGTGGCACTTCTCTAGTCGGCATGTCAGTCCATGGAGTTCGAAACATTCCAGCACTTTTCGCAAGTGCACCCGGTGTTCCTCCCATGTGCGGGAATATATTATCACATCATCCAGGAATGCTAGGCAAAATTGGCCGCTGTAGCCTGTCAGTACTACTGCTGAAATCAATCGCTGGAATATAGAGGGTGTGTTCTTCAGCCCGAAGGGCATTACGCGAAAATGTAGTTTTTCGCCTTCTAGGGTTGTAAATGCAGTGTATTTCCGAGACCCTGGGTGTACTGGGATTTGCCAGTATCCACTACGCATGTCTAGCGTGGAGAATATGCGCGCGTCTCCTAGGTCGCGGAGCATATTCACCATGTTTATAGTCGGGGGAGCGAGTGGATAGGTGACATTGTTCAATGCCTGGTTGTTTACACAAAACCAGAGCCCCCCATCTTTCTTTGGCATTGTATGGTGAGTCAGTCGGCTCTACTATCCCTTGCTCTTTCATCTCGGCAGTTAACAGTTTCGGTTAACCTGAAGATGCTGATGCAGTTTTAATTTCATCCCAGTAACAGCAGTGCACTCAAAGTGTAAATAGCAGCTTTTTTTTGTAAATTGTTTCGTATTGCATATCCGAAATGTGATTCGTAACCATGTTCAGATACAGAGATGGTAAAATGCATCAACCATGCATAATATCCAGGTTCCAATTAGTACATATCTTGTTTATATAAAAAATATGGAGGGATGACTAGATATCCCTCCTCTTTTACAATATGTGTTTTTTTTTCAGTATAAGTTCACAAATTTTTTTGTTACAATATTCCAACATATTTGAAAATCTTTTGGCACATTTTGTTTTTGAACATAAAAAACACGTAGAGTGCTAGAAAAATAGTGATTTTCATTTTACTTAAGTAATGGCTATGTACTCAAAGTTTAAATATAATATTTTTGGGTAAGTTGTTCCATATTGTGTATCTGAAATGTGCGAATGCTCTTTGGATACAACAAAGGAAATGTTTAGATAAAGTGTCAGTTTGGCACCTCGATATACTAGGCGAAACAAATGGGTTAACTCATCATTTTCCCACTTTTGGTTTGGATATGCTGGTCGAAACAAATAGGGTAATGCACCATTTTCCCACTTTTTGTTTGGATACGCAAACTGAATATTTTCGACCAGGTTATGTTTGTGGTGTGGATATGCCAGGGGAAATGTTTGGTCGGAATTGTGTCATCACAGGCTTGCTGAATACGCAAATGGAAATTTTCGATCATTACTTCTCTCCCCACGTATAATAGGATACGAAAATGGCGAGTTTTTGCTCAACTTTTTTTGTAACATAGGATATGCAATACGATGATTTTTGTGCAGTTTGGGTAAGCAATACGAAATATTCACCGGTTCTTTGGATCTATTAACAGGTCTCTGGCAGCGGCAGTTGATTCGAGCTAGTGCCAACTGGAAGAAGAAGATGAGGAAGATGGAAATTACTTCAATGCTAACAAGTGGTTTATGAGTCAATTTAGATGGACAGGTGTAATTATTGTTTTTAGTCCATAATTTGAAGAATAAAAATAAAACATTCACTATAATCATGTGATGGTGTAAAAAAAACAGTTTTTTGTCGACAGTTATTTCCAAAGATCTTCGAGGCGAAAACCAACAACTGATCCCAATCAACCAGGACCCACAACATCTTCGAGGCACAAACCAACAACCGATACCAATCGACTGAGTTCTACGACAACTTCGAGGTGCAAACCAACAACCGATCCCAATTACTGGACCTTCGGCAACTTCCAGCTGCAAACCAACAACCTATCCCAATCGACCAGGACCTTCGGCAACTTCGAAATGCGAACCAACAATCAACCCCTATCAACCAGAAACTTCGACAACTTCCAGGCGCACACCAACAACCGACCCCAACCAAACAGGGCCTTCGACAGCTTCCATGCACAAACCAACATGAAATAATAATCCAGAACCTAAATCGAAGACAACATTTTGTCGTGATGCACAACATATTGTAATTCGAGAAACTAGATCTGGTTGATATAATTTTCGAAAATTATCCCCAAAAATAATCAAAAGTATGTTTTCGACTATATTATGTGAATTTCTCATACATATAAAATACATATTTTTTTACTTGTAAATAAACCTACTCTCTACACAATATATATAAATTGTTTTTTGTGACATTTAAGTTTTTACTGTATATTTCCATTTAAGTACATAATACAAATCAATTGTTCGTTTTTGTTTGATTTTAAATTATATTTAGTTCACTATATTATTTATCCATATTTAAACAAAATTGGACAAACTATCAGAAATAAACCACGTAAGAGGAGTATAACAGCTTTTATCCCTGGAATTTATGAAGTTATCAAATTTGACTTCATAATTTCCCGCTGCTTCTTTGGCTCAATCCAAAATGCTTGTCGGTGTGTCTTTGCTGTAGGCAGCTTCGTGTAGAACTGTAACTTTACTTCTGCTCGAAAACACGTTGGCCCTATTTATCAGTAAAAAGTATACAACTTCCACTATACCATCTTCGGCTGCAAAAGTAACAACGTGTTTTTTTTTTTAAGTAGAATGGATCACACAAATTTTTTAAATCAGGTATCTCACAATCACTTCACACTCTTCATTGGCTGATTTCACCAACAATTTCCAGTCTTTGTTGCTCCTGACTAATTCTTCTTCGATTTTTCACACCAAATACAGAATGTCGGACCAAATACCGAAGAAATAAGTGGCAAAGCCTAGTACTGTCGAGTTGTATTGATCTTTGACTGTAACATCAGCACCGTCATCGACTAGAAATCTCAGAGTTTTCAAATGCTCAGCTGCCACAGCTCGATGAATCGGAAATCAACCCCTGTATCTTTTTCTTTAAATTTCACTCCCTCTCGTTTCATTTGCTTGATGTCTTCGAGTAGACCGCGATGGGCTGCCAGAGTCAAAGGCGATATTTCCGACTAGTCGAATTCATCTTGCGCATCGTGCTCCATGCTCACATTTTCGTCTCTCTCTTTCTCTCTCTCTTTCTTTCTACAGTCTCGAACTTGCTTACCAGACGAAGAAGATGTTCTGATATCGACAGATTGTGACTATCTTATATATATGGCAAAAATATTGTCTGTTACTTTTTTCTTTTATGACAAGGAATAACAATTTTCTAGAATGGTATTGCGGGTTTTGCTGACCTCGACATATATAATAGAAATTATTTTTTTATTTTACCATCCTATACCATTATTTATTTCCTATGTAAAGAACTTACTGTATGGATGTACCTGTTTGATTTTGTGTTTATTACATTATATTAATGATGGCTGACTGAACCGAACTGACGACTGAGCTGCAGTGGGCCATCGAAGCTGTTCACGCGAAATATCTACTCGCGAAAAGTAACAGACTAGCTGTCGATTATCGAAGGGAAGAGGCTTACAAGCCGATAACCAGCGGTCTCGGCGAACTTGGTCGATGCCACGAGGAAGCTTTGCCTCGAGCGAATATCAAATGCGAAAATAAGTTGGAAGGACCCACCCCTACGCATAAATGGGAAAGAAGCTCAGAAATGCCCGAATCGGTAGGGGACATCACTAGTGACGAAGATTATCTGCCCCTGATCGATTTGCTGTGTGCACAGGAACGGAATCGAGCACGAGAGCATGGCCCCGAGGTAAGCATCCTGGTCGGGTTTTACATCGCTTCCTATTTCGATCGCAACAGCGACAAGATGTACGGCCTGCGACGCCGCGACGAAAAATGGTTTCTCGGAATAAAGGAACTGCTGTTTTTTCAGGTGTGATGCAGATCGGCAAGCGCAATGTGAAAATGACGCAAGGTCTGTGCGAACTTTTGTTTCACAGTCATCCCTGACACTACACCGAATCAGATTTGTACAATTACCGCCGCCTGCTGCAGTCCAGTCATGCCCATTATGCGCACGATAATCCCGCAATTCGACGATTTAGGGACATGGCACATGCAAAATTTGGTATTATCGTAGGACTGTTTCCACGATTGGTCGAAGCTATTAGATAGCGATTGCTGCTGCAGAAGATCGATGCCAAACACAAGATAGACTACATGTTTTGGGACGATCCGAACGAACTCGTCGATAGGCTACGTCTACTGATCGCTTCGGAGTCTGCGGGCAAATAGATGCACACCAACGAAATTATATCCATCATAGAAGAACTCGCTGAAGCTGGCTACATCGTGCGATGACGAAATATGCAGATTCTGTGGAACTGCACATGTCGGCCAGAAGGAATTATCCTCCGAGAAAGTATGTCATGAAAGGGGTGGACGATACTTTCCAATCCGACCTGATAGAAATGAAAGAATTTACTCGTGCGAATAAAGGTCACCACTGAATTTTGACAATTTTCTAAGTATTCATGGGCCAGGCAACTCAAGTCGAAGAATGTACGTGATGTCACTGAGCCACGGGAGGTGTGTTGCACGAAGGACGCATACAAATAAATCTCCACACTAAGGATGGTAAGGAATAATTTGGTGCAATTTTCCATGCACTGATGAAAAGGCACGATAAAAATCACTATTCCACACACTATGGGCTCAAAGCTAGCATCGTTGAGTGTTTTCGCCAGACTGTAAAAGCCAAATGTAGAGACATTTTACGGCGAACAGAAACTACAAGTGGCTTGAGCAACTGCCGAAACTCGTTTGCTAGTATAATTTTACTGTTCATTGTACAACTCGCATGAAGCCCGAAGAAGTCAATGACGGCTCCCACCTTCGGTCCTTTTATGATATTCTAACTAGGAGGGACCCGCACAAGCCTAAAGTCAATATCGGTGATGTGGTGGTCATCTACAAACCACGTGGCATTTTCCACAAGGCCTATCGTGACAACTGGTCGGCAGAATTGTATAAGGTGGTTCGCATACGACATTGGTACCCGCATGTGTACCTACAAAGACTTTTACGCAGAGGAGAATCAGCCTACGAAGATTCTCGATTTTTATTTGGTGGAAAAGGTGCTGAAACGCCACAATGGACGTGTGTACATGAAGTGGCTTGGACAATCGAAATATGATGACTCCTGGGTCAACGAGAAGGACATTCAGAAGTAGTACTTACCAATGTTTTCAAAATATTATACGTATATATATTCTTAAAAGTGCATTAATTTGTTTTTAAATAAATATGTGTTTACTTTATGTTGCATTCATTTTATTCTTGCACTTGAGTGTCCTTATTCACAATATTGGTTTGGATATAGTTAGCTCTGTGCAGGTGCAGACCTGTGAAAATGCTAACACAACTCTTCCCATGCATGTTGACTTAGGCTATCTGACATCATGTATATTGTGAAAACTATGTGGAAGCACATACATGTGCAGACTCCAGTTACCTGACACTGTGCAGGTGCAGGACTGTGAAAATGCTAACACTGCTATTGCCATGCAAACGCAGATTTTTTTAAAATTTTTACAAGGTCATCTGCCCTGCCTGTCCATGCATGCTCGCAAACTCAACTCCAGTAACCTAAATGACATATATATATTTTATTCAGCAAGTAATTTTTTCCATAATTTATCTCCTTATTGTATTTGTTTCTTATCTCTGTTTTGAAAAACTAAATGTTTACAAAGTTATTTCACCAATACACTTGACATTACCTTTTTTCTGAATTGATGGGATACATAACAAATAATAAAATAACCGGTATTTATTTTTTAATTATACACATATTTTATTAATTAAACCCTTTTATTATGTTTTCACATAAATTTTAAGCAATATTAGTTTACATTGACAGGTAAAAAAGTGTTCTTAATGTCCTTTTTTCTGCATTTATGTTGCGACATATTTTTGCATTATTCGCACATAGATAAGCAAGATAATTTTTTACACACAAAGATTATTTATGAAAAATTCCCTGCTGTTTTTGTTTACACACAACCACAATCATAATGTACCTAAAAATAGAATTGGCAACTTTAAATTAATTCACATTCTGTTGTTCTGTTCGAAACACTATCTCTTTATATTGTTTGTTATTATCCACTGTCCTTCCCCATCCTCATCTGGTGAGCTTGTCTTTACCTCGCACAGCAGGCTGCAACAAGTGGTGGTCCGCTCGACGAATGGAACTATGTCAGCTTCTTCGTCCGGTAGGAGTCTATGCATCTCGCCATCGCATCCATCACTGAAACAAAGCACTGTTTCCTGCCCCCGCCCCCCCTTCTCTAGGCGTATTTCGTAGTCCGTATGCTGGATGCGTTCTTTAATGATTAGTGTTTCACTCTTGTTCAGCTTCAACAATTCGTCGGTGCTGCATGGTAGGGATACGTCAGGCCTCATGTTGTACACTGTGCAGGTTTCACCATCACACTGGATTCTATCCATAAAATTATCTTATGATTCGCCTTCGGGGTTCATTGCTTGGGTTTTACGCAGGCACCAGGGTGTAGTAAAGGCGAGCATGATTCACACCATGGCAGGCCTCTATGTTTTTCACAGCATCCTCATACCATGGGTCACCCAGCCAGTACTCTACTCGCCGGAACAAAGGGATGGCATTGGGATAACACTTCGCCATACTTGACTCGAAGGATCTGGTGTACATCTCCTCGTGCAACGAATATCGTGGTGGCGGTGTGATAGAAGCAGCTGTAGCAGGCTTCAACCAACTGCTTCTTGTAGCGATAGTGGTCTGCGTGGAGCCCTAATGTACTGGAAGCCATTTGTTATGTGTCGTCGAGGTGAAGGTGGTGCTAGTGCTGGGTCGGAGAGCTGCATGATCAGCTGCATGAGGTCGGCAGTCGCTTGGTCTACAGAGCAGTTCATGTTTTTCACTGTACGGACACTTCGTCGGTGGAGGAGGTGGTGTCAGTGGTGGCTGCTGCTTTGCGATGTAGCGCCTTGCACAATCTGCGGGAATGAGAAGTGTCCGAGAAGGAAGTTGTGCAGCCCTCGAAGCACTTCTTGCAGGGCAGGCCATCCCCAATATCTTCGTCCTGCCGCAGATAGGCTGGAAGTATCTTGCAAACGTACCGAACTTCGTGGTGTGCATACATCAGCAGGAACTCTTTCGATAGGAAGGCCAGTTCGTTATTTGGATCTTGGGCCGCAAGCAAATTTAGCCTCCCATACGCCACGATCGCCGAAATTGTTTTCTGCCTACTGGGACAACACGCAAAAATCTGCTGCTTGGCGATGAGAAAATTCCTGACGATAAAACAACTGTATGCTTTAAGGCGAGCAGGTGACGAAGACGGCAGTAGCAGGCAGGATACTGGGCCCCAAGGCACTTTATACGCTGGTATATGAGTGCAATGGAGGGGGTATGCGAAGATGTCTGATTGGCTCTGACAAACTAGCCAATGGGAAAATTGGTATGGGTTGGGAAGGAGGGGAGGGTGAAGGGTGGTTTGTGGTGGGGAATGAGTGTGTGGTAATGACGTGTGATAGGAGAGGTGGGGAACATTGGTCCAGTAGTAAAAAGGTGTGGGGGTGGGGGTATTGTGGCAAGGGGAGGAAAGATGACCAACATACAGAACAAGAAACTTCACTATAGAAAAATAAATATTTTAAAGAATAAAATAGAAATGTAATAAATAAGGTAAAAAATAAATACTTTAAAAAAATTAATAATTAATTTTTTAAGCACATCTTTTCATAATTGATAGTAAGAAAAAAATATTTTAAGAAAAGTGATGAAATGTATTATTATTACTAATTCTTATTCTGGAATAATTATGACAACAAAAACTTACATTATTTTTAATATTTTTTTTTTCGCCATACACATGATATTACATGTAATTTTTTTAAATCCTTGTCTCACCACATGTCCCAACAGCTTAGTTGGCTAGGATGTCCACCATGCTGGCGACCCAATGTCCAGCAGTTCGATCCTGCCCTACTCCAAATAAATAAATAAATAATAAATAAATAAAGCTGCCAATATGGCAATAAAGCTGCCAATATCGCCAATAGAACCAATATGGTGGCCGAGCGAGAGCGATACCAGTGCCCATAGTATATGGTAGTTGAACGAAAGACAAGTGGATGGTGGACATTGGTGGCATACTCTAGCAGCAATTAACAACATTACAAACATCAGTGATGCACTCTGGCAAACGACGAGATAACTACAGCAGACGACATCCAAGATGGTGGGGGTCAACGGAGGTGAGTAATTATGAAACAAGAGGGGGGTGAAAACCAGATGGCTGGTGGAAACAAAATAGTATCTGGAAAACAATGGTGGATTGAAACAAGATGGTGGTTGGAAACAAGATGACAACCAAAAACAAGATGGCCGACAAAGGTCAAGGATACACAATATGGTGGATGGAAACAATATGGCAGACACAAACAATATGGCGGACATAAACAAGATTGTGGATACAAGATGGCAAATTCAAAATGGTGGCCGATCCTTCGATCCTCAGCCCCTAGCCCTTGTCCCAAAACCTTATATTTATATTTACTAGCCAGGCGTGTTTCTTACATGCATTTGCAAACGAACATATCTACCGACAAACTGAAAAATCGTCATCTGTATTTGATGATGCATGGAAACCCATGACGATGGAAACCAACCTCGACACAGTTCGCTCGATTGTAAATGAAGAGTGGATCAAACACATATTTTTCTGGCAGACAAAGAGCAGGCGAGGTATTTGAGAAGAAAAATGCGAGTACCTAAAAAGAAAATTAAAATTTGTTATTGCGAATCTACGGATGGCAATAAAGAGACATGGATGTTTCATCTTAAAAAAAAGCACAAACTACAAATGTTTCTGGTCAACAAATCGTCGTATTTGGTCTGTTATTGCTCGAGATGTACAAGAAACACAGAAATAAAGGCATGCTTGGAATCCAAGAACCACTAGTGTATGTATGAGCAAATAAAATATATGTAGTAAACATTTTTGCCCATATTTGCTTTTTTTTTTTTTTTGCAGCAAATCCAGTATGTATATTTTATTGAGGGAGACACAAATCAATTTGCAAATAAAAATGGAATTCGAATAGGAACAGTGAACTGCATTGTGGGCCAACGACTACGACGAGACTTGTTCTTGGAACAGGGAGCAAAGTATGGATACCACATCGCTCCAAAGGTTCAAACAAGCAACGGGTTTTGAACAAAGTTTTGCAAGTAGATTGTACGAAAATACCATCTGTGTATGAAGTGGACTTGGAACTGGATAAAACTATGGTCGTAAACATTTAGTTTGGTGTTTATGCAGGCAAATGCATTCCCCTGCATGTGCTACTGTAAACGGCACTTACATGGTTCATGTCGAAAGACCGGTTCTGTATTCACATGTACAGGTGAGCATGTTGGACGACCATCGCAAAAATGCATATCTCTACCAGAATGTACATGGCATACCTTGGTATATACCCCCAGATGCAAAACTGTATTGTCAGATGGTGAACTTGGAGACAATCGGAAGAATCCTGAACGAAAGTTGGTCAAGCACATCGTAGTGTGGATACCCAAACAAATAATTTCCTGATGAAGTTTGAAATTCCAGCCGAGAAACTCGTTAAGTCTACGCGAACGTTTTCAGTCAAATTGGAAGTCGGCAGGTTTCACAGCAATTATGCATCTTACTGGATATGTGCTCTATCGAACACAGAGTTCATTTGGAAGTTTCTCGCAAAAAAATTCCAGTATCTTCACAACAGTATGTAAATGTCATCTGTAAACACTTGTATTCTGTAAAGAAATCTAAGTATTAGTACATATGTAAAATAAAAATATATTTTATAGATAATTTTTTCTTCATAAGTTATGACTAAAACCAATCTTCTACAATTAATGGTTATTCCTCTCAACTATACATTACAAACTTTGGTCACGACAGAAAAATTGTCCATTACAACTATTTTAAAACAGGACAGTTTTTGTACAGGTCTAAAAATTGTACTTTAAAAATTCGTTACCTCGATCTGCATAAATTACCTCCAGAAACAATTATGGATTTACACACTTTTAGCATGGTTATATTCAACATGATGATTCTTGAGGTGGCCAATTTGTTTCAAGTCGATCCAATATTATCTACTCATTTAAAACTTACAAATAACGACGATTAAGTTTTTTTTGTTAAGTCCTATATAAAAGCCAGTCTATATAAAAACGATATTAGAATACTCTTTGCATACATTGCATTTTTGCTAATGTACATTGAAAATTTTATTTTACCTTTCGCAACAATATCAAAACCCTCCTCATCCACAACCAAGACCTGTGATGCTACCTCGAGCCTCTGCACAATGTTCGCAATCGGAAAACTCTGATCATACATGTACACCCAGGCCTAGGATCACTTTTCCCGACACTCACGTGCAGCTGCAACCACAATCTCCCTGTTGTACTATTCTGACGAACGAGTTCGATTCGATTCCACAAACTCGAAATGACGAATTGGATCATACAGACGATAACGGCACCGAGACCGACGACGAAGAGATGCGAGACGATCACTTGTAATCTGCGAGTTCCGACGACGAGCGGTTCGCGGTGCCATCAACCGGTCGTCAAATGCGGTCTTGTTCTAAAACTGTCGAGAGTGAATCGGAAAATTATTACCATCGACCATTCAAACACCAACGTATGGTTAAAACGATAAAAGAAAAACTCAAAGACAAACACAAAGAACATAGACGATTGCATCGTATAATTTTCCTCAACGAAGTCGATATTTATAACATCGACGAGGTACAGTCATTGCTCGACGCGGCGATAGTCACTGTACCAGAGCTGGAAGATGAGGTGGCAGTATACGACGAAAGGAACGTCCCCGAAGCTGCCATCGGAATTGAGGAAATTCAATATTACAACGATAATTTCGATGATAGAATGTCGACCTGGTATTCTTCGGCAGCCAGGCCCGCATCTACTCTCAACTCGAGTATTTATCGAGGACTGCAGTATTTGTCGATCATACCAAACAACAAGATAAACACTCTGTCGTTCAATAATGCCATATTTCCAGGCAGTCTGATCACCCAGCTCGCTTACCCCGACAAGAAAGAATTTAGAATTTTTCCCGATAATTAGTTTTTTGCGGTGTAAAATATAATACCTGGTGTATATCCTGACTATTTCAAATTTTTTTTATTAAACCTGTATCCCGATCAAAGCGACCGCATTTCTGAGGAGATTCAAGAAAATGTTTTTAATTCTCTGAGTTCCGAACGTTATTTGCAAGACTAAACTTGTTGTGCAACGATTACATCAAACAGGGCAAATTTTTGGCAGATGTTCGTCAAAAATACAAGTATGCTCTCGCAATTTGTATCTAAGGAAATATTATTGAACAATTTTTGGCCAAGTAAGAAAGCTCTCTCGACGCACGTGCACACATACATACACACACACGCACACACACGCACACACACACACACACACATATATATATATATACATATATACACACACACACTGGAACCGATCTAGCAACTTTGCCAGATGCTTGTTGTCTTATATAGGCGCTGCCGACCGCATCGCATTACTCTGATTTGTTCCATACCTCTGTTATTTGCATACGCGCGCCTATGCCAGTTTTTTTGGCCGCCGAACCCTTATATGCCACCGAATGGCCTGTATGTCGTGAGACCGGGAGCCTAGGCAAAATCGTTGGTCAGGAAAAATTTTTAGTTATAAAATATGCAGAATTTCGACTGTTGGATTTTCGTGCTCGTCGATGGTAAAGGTAACGAATAATTTTGGTTGAAAGGGAAACAAAGCGATTTTAGAGTTGGTCAAGCCAAAATGGAAGAGAAAGTGGTCAGATGTTAAGAGTCTGCTAAAATGGAATACCCTTGACATACCCTCCAACTAGCAACCACATAGCATCTTCATCTCTGAACTGGGCCTTTATGTGTTGATAATGTGCTCTTAACTACCCGATGCCGAAAGGTTCACAGATTGGGTATATTAAGAAGTGCTGCCATCCGTGAGAAGGAATAGTCAATACAAAATCGACTCGGTCAAAAAAGATGACATAAAAGAGTTGAACCACGGCTTGCTCGATGCGGACATAGCATTGATATTCGTCAATGAAGAATTGATAGTTGCCAGACAAGATTCTGAGAAAGCAAGACAAGATACAGTGCTACTCTGTCATCGCATCGCTGACATTGTCCGGGATGTGATAGTCAAACCCAAATCCGAGAGTTTGTTACATGTGTTGTCCATGCACGTGCTGGACGAAATGAACCGATAAATCGCCTTCACCCGATGTCAGCGTCATCGCTCGCCAAACCTCTGAAACGCCTCAACGATAAAAATCCGAAAGCTAAAGAGTTGTACAGGAATGGGTATGTCCGGAACGGCACGAACGTTCTGAATTGCGTAAATGATTGGCGCAGGGAAGCAAAAGTGATGTATTATGCACGCGACAACACTGTGCATATTTTTGCCAGCATGAACTCTGAGCAAGTCGTATCGTTTGTGCACAATATAATTGCATCACCAAAAGAAAATGCAATTAATGTGGAAAAAACTAAATCTAATTTTCACATAATCGCTTATTTGTGAACTCCGAAAAAACATAAAGTATACATAAAAGACATATAAAAATATATTTTATTTTAACTCTTTTTACAATTTTTATTTGGTGTCACATCGCTTTCCACAGTTCGGGTTCCGTGAGTTTTTTTTATACTTTTGATGGCAAAGTAATTATGGGAAAAATTCAAATGAACTCTCAAAGTGTCCTTCGTCTAATTATACAGTATACGGGAATTCAAAACGTTTTTTAAGTTTAACAATATTCCTAGGTTGCTATGTTTCTTTCGAAGCAAGTCTAGTTGCTGTTTCAAGTTTCTTGTTTGTACGTGGATGAAATAGTAACCAAATTTGAAATTTTCTTCGTGCAGTTTCATCAGTAGAAAATTTGAATTCAGGTCATGATCAAGGCTTTCATCCATTTCTTCCATTTTTCTCTCGACGATGTTTTTCTTGGCTCGAAACTTCGTTTCTCATCTAATGATTTTCACTTCGTCGGTTAAATCTTCGAGTTTTTTCTTCAAGTATTCGATTTTGTTTTAAAGTCTGCATTGTCTGCACTCTCGAATGTAGGGAAGAATATCTTTGTACACCATGTCTTGAAAACTTTAAGCTAAAGATATTTTCGAAAACATGATCAATTGATAGAGGCCTGGTTCATTGATGAAGATCGTGTGTGGCTGCACATTCAAAGTTGCGAACAAAAATGCATTCGTTGCCAGTTCTTGGAATGAGTTAATGTACCTTTCCTTCACAGGATCCCTAATTTCTTTCCTGGTGTTTGAGTAACCCAACATATGCACAATTTCATTTGCCTTAAACCAGAAATTACTATTTCTGTCCAATGCTAAAAATATGTTGTGGCTGTTGTATACAAGAAATATTGGTTTCCACATCCAACACCTCTTCTACTCTCACTTTCAACAACCTTTCCATTTTTTTTCAAGAGCATCCATTATCCACCCATTGTAACGTGCGTCGTGGCTTCTTGCATTCCGAAGTTCGCTCAAAATTCCACCTCATATATATATCCTGATGAGAAAAAACGAAAAATTATTATATCCACTTTTTTATTATATTTTTTTAAAAATGGACAGAGAGAAACAATATTGTCTATATCAAACTTTGTAAATTTTTCGTGTTTTGTCGGATCAAACATGTGGCACAGTTCGTGACTAAGTATGTGTTGGTAAAAAATATAGGACCGTTCGTTGTCTTTGTTGAAACATATGCTTTTGTGGGGAGGTAGAGAAGTGTGAGACACCGGACCTTTGCCGTCGAACGGGTCTCAGTCAACGCGGTCGCGACTAGCAAACTGATTGGTCCCGATGTCCGAATCATTTCCTCTCGCGTACGCGAAAATTTCAGTTTTGAATTGCTGGTTTAGTATTAGGAAATTCAATTGGGTGCATACAAAAATCGATTTTTTTAGGTACGAAGGAATTGTTAAAAATAATAATCGAAATTTAATGGGAAATTAGTTTTTGCTCTGCTTGTAAATTTCAGGTACAAATACCTCATCTTGATGTGAATGTGAATTCCGATTAGAATAATCACCATCACTATATTCACGAATATAAACAAAAAGATACTCAACCACATCTTATGAGTGGGGTGGTGTTATCTCGTGAAAATCGGTTAGAAAATTGACGTGGATCGAAGGAAAATATATTGGTATGTGCAGTTGATGTTCGAAAATTCCCAATACCATATCGCTCCTGCATTTACAATCGTCTAGTTTGAAACGGGACGTCGTCAGGTCACTCTCGATGATTCCATCTTTGTATGCATACAGAGTTTGAATACTGTCGTCGTTCCAGATGTACGGGTAGGTGGAAATGCACGCCAATTCCAATTCCAAAGGATCCGTGCATTTCAACACTCTTATTATTCCGTGTCTGGGATCGCACAGCACGTCACTTTCGGAACGAGAGATTGATGGAGGAAACGAACAAGGAGAAGACTGAGTGGCGGCCTTCATTACGGGAGTGCACGTGCTCTCCTCTAAATTGAAATTCAACTTAGTTACTTCGAACTAATCCTGGAAATTTGACGAATTTATGAAGCGAAAGGGTCGAAAAAAGAATTGATCTTCATGTGAAAAATATGTTTATGAGAATTTTCGGCTTTGATTAGACAGACGTAATTTTCGGGAGTCATCCGATGAGTGACCATGATGCAAATCGTGGCTTATGTCAGGAAAATGGAAATGCAACAAATAAAAACAAATTTTTTCATCTAATCATGTATGTTTTGAGGGCTATATGTTGATCTTATTCTTTGAACCAGTCCCTTTCCTTCAAGCAGACGAAAAAGAGTGGGAATTTCTCCTACTTTGTTTTTTTATTGGTTTTGTTCGATTCGAAAAATTGAATTTCTGTTTCAGTTTTGTGGGAATCTATTGTAGCCTCTGTTATCGGTTTGCTCGATTCGCAACATGCGGTTTCACCAGAATCCTTGGCAGTTCCAGTTAGTTCGGGTTCACTCGAGTCGCAACATGCGGTTTCGCCAGAATCAGAGGCAACTGCGATTAGTTTAGATTCGCTCGATTCGCAACATTTGGTTTCGCAATAATCTGAGGCAGTTGCAGTTAGTTTGGGTTGGCTCGATTCATAAAATTCGGGTTCGAGAGAATCTATTTCGGTCTCTGTTGTTGATTCACTCGATTCGCAAGGTTCAATCTCGGATTCGTGGGAATCTATTTCGGTCTCGGTTGCCTGCTCGTTCTATTCACAAATTTCAATTTCAGTTTCGCGAGAATCTATTTTGGCTTCGGTTAGTTCGGTTTCGCAAGGTCCAGTTACAGTTTCTGTTTCGAGTTCGTTTAATTCACGAATTTCAAGCGGCTCATCTTCGCGGTGAACGATTGCCGCAAACACAAGTGTGTTAAATTTTCCCCTTTCTCCACTAATTTCGTTCTCTGTATCATCCATCGACACCATATTTGCTATCGTTCACATTAGTTTAAGTTGCAGTAGCATTCGGTTTGAGTATATCCGACACTTCGTCGTTTTCCCCGCAATCCTTGTTTCATATTTTGTCATCGCTATCGTAATGGCTGATAGCCATCGTATCTTCATAAATTTCCAAATAATCTCCCGGATTCACTATCTCATCTAGCAGTCTCAATTTTTTGGCATCATCAAAAGTTTCGTCCATGTTCTTTAGACCTTGTTTAAACACCTCAAGAACAGACTTTGTGAAATGATAGACGATAAACTCATAAAAGGGAGACTTGTTCGATATGTCGTCTAACAAATCGAAATCTCCTCTACTGCGACGCATGTTTATCAACGTACGCCGAAACAACGTTTCTGTTCTCGGGAAATTGTCTAGAAATTGAGTTACTGCCAAAATAAATCTGTTTATAATGAAGGGACGTTTATCTTGATCTTCGAGAACCACCGAATCAAAGATTTTGAGCAAAAAAATGACGAAATATATAAACGAATGTTGATAAATTACTTCTTTCAGAATCACGTATATTTAGTGGGGTTTTTTACATTGTATGTAAAGTTTTTTCTTTGATTTGGGTATGTCACAGAAGCTAATCTGCTCATCGGGTAGTAAGTTATGGTTGGTAAGGTGAGCATTAATCTGTCTTAGGATTATATATCCCATCAACTTTGATAATTCATTTAAAAGGCCTGTAGTTCTGGGGCAGCTTTTTATCTTTGCCTGGCTTGTGGAAAACAATTATATTTGCTGCTTTTCAAACGTCTGGAAAGTATTCCAGCTTGAGTATAGCATTGATACATGTTGCTATATACTCAAGGGCCAGGTCAGAAGTTTTCTTTTATACAATTGCTTGAATGCTGTCAGCCCCAGGCACTTTCCTGGAATGAATGTGACGAATAGAATTCTTAATTTCGTGTAAATGTGTATACTCGGTTTCGTCTTCTGTCGGGCACCTATATTTAACATTTAACTCGCGGTTTTCATTGTGAAATTTCTATCACAGGGCTCTTGATTTGGCTGGAATGTAATTTTCAGCACATTGGCAAAAGCCTGTGCCTTTACTTCAGGAGTGATTGCTATCCCTGTGTTTTTTTGTAGGGGCAGTATTTTTTCTGTCTTATAAATGCGCATTGTTAAGCCCCATAAATTGTTTTTGAGTGCTGATAGTTTTGTTATTTTAGCAGCCCATATAATGACTTGCCAGAGTGTTACTTCTTCTGAAATGACAGCCTGTATTTCATTAATGTGTGCCTTAGTTTGCTATTCTTGGCGTCATGAATACTGGCGCCTTAGGCGGTTTTTCTGCATAATTAAATATGGTATATACTGTGGAAATATATCACGTTTGTGTGTGTGTCTTCTTAATAACACACTCGGCCACGCCTTGCCGTATCGTGCTAGTAAGGAAAGTTATTGCTTCGTCAATCTTCTGTGTAGTTGACAGAGAATCGTTGATTATTTGTGGAAGATTTTCTGCGATATAATTCGCGAAGCCCCGCTAGTATATTTGGAATAATATTTAATCTTTCTCGACTGTAAGTATATTGTATAAATCAACATCAACTGGGTAATGGTCTGGGGACAGATCATGTTCGACTCGTAAGTCAAATCTTGTCGTGAGCTGTTTCGCAATTACAATATAAAGTATATCAGGATGTTGATTTAAGTTAGGTGGGTTATATGTAATACAACTGGGCCATAACTTTATAATTTCTGGTAGCTTGGTGCCTTTGCAAGAGCATCCCATTAGCTGTTCTATTATGAGTTCCCATTAGGGTGTCTAGCATTAATATTGGTTACTGCGAGGAAGGTCTGGCCTGCATTATTGTATAACAGGTTTAGGTCAGCCTGTGTTAACGAGCGCCCAGGTGGAGCATAAATTGCTAGAATATTAGTGCATTGCTGAACTAATTTCGGTTCATTACCTACTGCTTCCAGTGCTGAGAAATCTGGAAGTAATATTTCATGATGAGTGACAGAAGTGTGGACGAGAATTGCCACACCCCCGCCTCTTCCCCTCCCCTGAGGACAGTCCTTTCGATACATGGCATAGCCTGGGACAGAAATGCGAATATTAGGTGTAAAAATTGCCTCGTTTATTGCCACAACTTTAATATTATGACGAGACAAATAATTTATAAACTCTTCCATTTTTGACCGAAGGCCTCGCACATTCCACAAAAGAATGTCATGTATGTGTGTCGGGATTAATTTTGTGGCTGCATTAATTTGGTTTGTCAGAATGGTCAAAGTTCTTGACCAGCTGAATGGACGCAAAGGTTGTGGCGTTTATTTTGTCTTGTATTGCCATGTTGTGCGAAGTCCTAATGGCAATCATGGCGCAGAGGGGCTGTAGCACTTGAGCGAGATCAGAATATTTGCTAAAGTGCATATAACTTTTGAAGGCAGTGCTTATCGCGGCGCTTGGGGCATGTGATTTTTGCGGTGCTGCCATGCCCAGATTGGTTGGGCTTTGCACCCTAGCAGCTGATAAGATTGTGCAGAATGGGGTTGTTCGCTATTGCAGCGAATGCCATTTAGTCCTGCAGCCAGGCATACCTGGTATTCACAGCGAGAGATATCGGCTGCTGTTACTGAGCCAAGTGGGGCATAAACACATTTAAATTTACTGCTTGTGGCTGCGAACGAGCCTGTTGCATCTCAACTAGGGTTTTAACAGGCGCTGACTGTGTCTGTCAGGCAGCTGTGCACTGGTTGTCTCTAATTGCCTGCCTAGATTGTTTCTGGTGGGCTTGTCGCGTCTCGGGCGCGAGGCGGCCCCATTTCACTGTCTTGTAAGCCTGGCAGTCGCAGTAATTTGCGCAGTAGTCCTGTCCGCATCTCATGCAATTTTACCTGTGTTCTGTCGTATTCAATCTCACAGTCCTTTGCGAGATGAGGGCCACTGCAGTACCTGCATCTCGGTGTAGCATTGTAGCCTGCAGCATGTGATTAAACCACTGGCAGCAGGACCATTAGGCGTGTCCAATTGGGTGGTGAAAGTCTTCCACTTTAATTCGGATCATGTAGGGTTCTGTATTTGTGCCATAAGGCATCTCGATCGCGAGTTCGATAATGTTGTGGTCTGTGATAAACCAGTGTTGTTGCACTGCAATTCTTCCTGCAAAATTCCATTAGCATTTCTGACTGTACTCTGCAGAAAACCAGTATGACTGGTATTTCATCAGTTTGGCGCAGCAGGCCATGTTGGTATCCCATTGATTTTACCATTCGGACAGCTGTGGTGTAATCAGCGATTATGTTTGTGTGCACACGAATGCTACCGGTACCAATGCAGACAGCACTCGATGGCATATTCATGTGTGCATCCAGCTGTCGTTTCAATGCCAGGTAAGCATTTTCACAAGTCAAGTAGATTGTTAATGACTTGGTTTGAACTTTTTTTGATTGCGGTGGGTTTCTTTTTTTTTTTGCCTAGTTTGTGTTTGGTTTTTATGCACCGATTATTGCTGCTGTGAGCCTAATTCACAAGCTTACCAAATTCTGGTAGGGCACTGCTCTGAGGGGTCGTGTCTTAATCTCATCGTTTAAGCTCCATTGCTTAATCAGTTTGGACGACTTCGTACTAATTTTGCATACCCATATTCGCATTAGCAATGGGGCTGTTTGTTTCAGTCACGAGCTGGTGAGTGTGGGGAACTCCTTGTTCGCTAGCTGCCATGGTGCGTGTGCGTCCGTCCAAAGTCCGCCACTTCTGACCTCTCCCCTTTACCAGTGACAAGACTAGGGAGGGGTGGGTGACTGGTAGCTCTGTAAATCCTTACTATGGTGTGTATGAGCATAGTGTCTGTAAGGGGGAACAGCAAAATAATTTCACTGGGGCCTTGAAAAAGGCTACTTAACTTTGACAATGGGATGTTCAGCACTAACAAGAGCTAAACACACTTCTCGTTTGGAGCTCTCTGCTGGTGCTTCCTCCTCCGACGAGCCCTGCACTGGACCTAAAGTCTCCTCCTGCAGCAATAAACTTTCCTCCTGTGGATCTGAGTCAGTTTCTGCTGATCTCTCATGTGCCCCAGAAGGACGTCCTGTCTCGAGACCAGAAACAGAAGTTACCATAACTCAGTTAAGTGGGTTTACAAATCTAGTTTACAGCCCGGCCGAATTGGGTCTAATAACATAGATGGCGGTGAGCCAGTTTTCGTGTTTTAGTTGGGCCGCGGGCCTGAATTTAAAGCTGTTTACCACTGTTGCCGCTTAGTAAATTTATGTGTAGGTGTATCGGTGGAGGAGTGAAGCTCCTCACCAGTTTCCCGGCTGTTGTGTTGTATTGTTGTGATGTCTGTAGTATATGTTGTAGTTGTTTGCAAGTGACTAGTTAAACTCGCATGTAGTATGCCGATGAGTCCCTGTGACCCGAGTCGCTGCTCATCATCAACTCTGCTTGTCACCATTAGTATTTTCGGCACTTCAGGTCTGGGTCATTTCATCGTGGGAAATTTGTGAAGAAAAGTCTGCATGTAATTAGTACATTTTACTTGTGCTCTATGTACCTGGACTATTGCCAGCCCTGGTCAAAGCTAGAGCTAACCTGTGTAGTAGATGTACCTACATCAACATCCCGAAGGGCATCATTTGTAAGTTTTACCTTAATATCTTAACCAACCATACAGCATTGGGTCAAAATAATTTGTGAATTTAAAAAATGTTTGTACATTTAATGTTTTATTTTACTTTTAAATTATAATTTTGTTTTTTAAATTATATTATTTATCGAAAGTTTTTTTAATTTTTGTAAGCATAAAACTAACTTAAAACTAGTGACTCCTAACCCTGACCTGACCGATCATGTTTGTCTCGGTCAGGATTCCTGACGACAGAGTGGGGCGAGATTGTCTGCCAGTGCACCCACATGATCTGCCTTGGCAAGGCGTAACTGTGGGATGTGTGGAAGGAAGCTCTGTGTGTGCACGGTGCTGTGTGTGTCCAAACAATGTAGTGGAGTGCAGAATTATTTACTGGCGAGTGCACAAAACTTGCTATTCCAGCACGAGCCCCTTCACAGTTTTGTGAGCATCCGGCATGTATGTTAGTAGCTATGGTGGTTGGAGAATGGGATGCGTCTCAGGGCAAGCTATATGTGCCTTAGGTAGGATTTAAATTATAAAAAGTTGGGCACATACATCTCAGCTGATCAGGTGCCATGGCCACAATTTTAGCCTTAGATACATCACAAATGAGGAACAGGCTAGATCATAGGTCACAGCAAACCAGCACAAAACAGAAAGGGCACTGAGAAAATCTGTGCGACAGTCACGGAAGATAAAAAATACAGAAACCCTTTTTTACACTCTCCTAGGGAAAAATAAAGAAATTGTGTAAATGAGGGTAAAGTGTAAATGAAGGGAAACACTAAATTGCAAGTAATTTACCTTTTGTTTGAAATAATTTTAAGTAAACAACACTACCCGCCTCATTTTTTTTATTGCAGTACATATATACAATAAAAATTCAACTGCTGCTGTACATAATTATAAGTAATAAAATTCATTGAAAAATCTCAAATCTATCGCAGAAGTAAATATCACATGGAAAAAAATTGTTTCACTTACTATTATTGCTTTTTTGAAAAAGAGTCCATGATGGCATTTTCCTTTTATGTAGTCAGGGAAGTCATACAAACGAGGCGTTCATCGCAGCAGAGAGGGTTTGGACAGCCAGTGCTGCATTTGTAGCCATGACTGCCTCCCTGATTGAACCTATAGCTGAGACTATAGCTAAGAATGGGAAGGAGGAAAACTGGTATAGGCACTGTAAAGACCCCTCCCGACAGGAGAGAAGTTCAAAATATTTGCATGCATTACTGAAATGCTACGGGAAACAGAGGGTAAGGAAACCATACTCTTTAATATAATTAGGAAGTACTAGAAGAGATGGGGTCGGGGTTGTGGACATTGGTACCCTTGGGTAGATAACCGAACAAACCAAGTTTATCTGTTTGCCTAAGTGCTGTCAATATTTATGCGCTGGCGAACCAGCATAACAGTATTCACAGCAATAAATGTAATTCAGATCCTTCCTCCTTCTCGTCGAGTGTGTCGGAAAACTGGACAGTTCAGTTATGGTACCTAATCCACCATCGCTCTTCTGCACTGACAGCAGTATTTTCATAACAGGTTTGGAAGAGGGGGTGGGGGAGTAGCAATCGTCAGGGAAGCCACCATCACTCCATCCTCCAAAATAATCCACCAGTCTTTTGAGAGCTCTAATAAGAGGTCGGCGAAACTTCTGGGAACTACCAGTGGTTGGGCTAGCCACTGGTACAGGATGAAGGCCACTGTCAGTGATTCTTCCAAGGACAGATGCATTCCATTCCATCCCATTCGTCATGCATTCGCAGTCAGCAGCCTGCAGGATCCCGAAGTGAGGTTCGCTACACTTCGCACTGTAGAATCTCGAGATCCCCCTCCCCGCCATGACCAGTGGGTTGCTTCAAGCTCGATGTGTTTCACCATCTGGTACTGAGCCACCATGTTCATCTACGCCCACGACGATGGCACTTGCGCCCCAGTTAGTTGATCAGCGAACTGCTATTTGAATATTCCCTGCCATTTCACTTGAGCTGCCATAGTCCTGCCATGCTCAGCTGGTCTCAAAGGGTGGGCAGATCCCAGCGAGTGAGCAGCCACGAACACGATGTCCATCCCACGACAGCTCAACTAAATCGCAAAATTGTTATGCATCGCGAGCACACCAATACGGCTACACTAGCATGAACTCCTTTACAGTTCTGTGGGCCCTCTGACATGCATTTTAGTAGCTGAGATGATTGGAGAATGGGATGTGTCTCAGGGCAAGCCCTATATGCCTTAGGTCGGGTTTAATGATCAACATTGGTCTCATGCATCGCGGCGGACCAGGGTTGTCTGGTGCCATGGCCGCAATTGTAGCCATGGATACACCCCGACAGAGGAAGTGTCTAGATGGTAGGGCACAGCAAACCAGCACAGAGAAGGTAGGACACTGGGAAGAAAATTTGTGTGACAATCGCAGATGATAAAGATATGTATTCCTTTAACTGGACTAGGGCAGGAGAAAGTAGGGTAATTGTTTATTAAAGAATATAGACTTTTCTATGTTTGTTGTAGGGTGATATGAAAGAGTAAGGGCGGAGCTGAGTTGTTAACCAGGGCCAAGCTGTGTGGCCCTGGTGGCAGGAGACAGAAGTGAGCCTTCTGACCATTAGATGACTACCATCTTTCTGGAACACATAAAAAAAATAGATTTGTGTTCCAGTATTAAAATATAGGAAAATTTAGAACGAATAAAGATGGTTAAGAACTTTGTCCAAATAGTAGTATTCCGCTTACAGCTTATGTTAATGTACTGTTGTATAGTGTGTGTGATGTGTAGATGTGCCTTTATACCACTCCCAACCATTGAAGCAGAGAGCACACATCACCTTGTTTTCTAACCTACCTTAAAACTAAGAGGAGAGTCGGAGGTCCTGGGTATGGATAAGACCTAAATGAATCTCACGGCTGAACCCCACAAACTTAGTCATGCAGGGAAAGTTCAAACTACAAAGGCACATGCTACATCACTTGCACGTATCGCAGATCATTTTTTGGGCCCCTTTTGTACTTTCTGTCTGGTGGTTGCTGCGCTCTGATTGGCAATGCAGGTTGCATTAGCGAGTGGATCCACACTGATGTTGCCAGCTGAACTACTGGCACGCACTCTGGAGTTGTGCTCGCATCGCCCTTGTCCATGACTGGCATTTTGGCGGTTTTTTTAGGTCTTTTTTTTTTTGCCACTTTTGCGAGAGTTTACCCCCTAGCGCTTGGTCGGGTCACAGGGAGTGGCATTATTAACCAGTGCTGGGAATACATCTGTATTTGATAATCCCAATGGAGCACAAACTGAATGTGGGGGTACTGTGGGCATGGAAGGGACGCCTGCTGTTGCCCTGAAGGGGCCAGCATTTGTTTTGTGCGCTGCCAGGCTTTTGCGCGATCATTTTCGAGAATGGCCAGCTTTGATTATTGCTGGCGAGCCTGGCCTATATTTTGAGGCAGGCGGCTCCATTTTTCTTTCTTATACTACCTACAACTGCGGTAATTGGCACAGTAGTTTCCACCACAGCTCGCGCACTTAACCTGTGGTAGGTCATTTTGTATTTGGCAGTCACCAGTCCAGTCAGGTGATACCCACTGCAGCACCTGCATTTCAGTGTTGCGCTGCAGGCTGCAGCCACATGGCCACATCTCTATGATCTGCCAAACTGTGAGGGTCCAGTTGGGTGTTAGAACTCCTCAACCTTGATACAGAGGGTGGGGGCGATTGGTTACCTCCCATGCTAACCTAAACTAATCTACAAAGGGAGAGGTAAAAACCATCATAGGCACCTTAAGAACCCCTAAACAGAAAATAATTGCAAAATGTCATGCAATTAATGAAGTAGAAATAGATCTCTACTAGAACAGGAGATTTGATAGGATAATCTTCATTGAAAGGGTGTTTGACACACAAGAAGAGGAAGACTGGTCGATAAGCTATCTTTATTTAGTTGATCATTTCGATTTTGTTTTGTAACAAGGATGTGGGAGGTACCAGTCCTCTGGTAGAGGAGGAATGCAGAATTGTATGTGCCCCTTCCCATGCTTCCAGTCGAAACCTAAAACAGGAAAAGGAAGAGAGACAGAAGAAGGTGGTGGAGACTCTATAGGCAAACAGCCTACTGCGGGCACAGGTGTTTAATGGTGCAACAGGGAGCACTTTCGCGGTGCCAAGAGGCATCTGTAGATGGCCATTACATAGTGCACTCCCTGAAGCACGAATTCCTTGTGTTGCACAAGATGTTGAGTCTTGTTTACATTGAAGTGTCTAATTCATATTCGAGGTGGTGTGTCTTGAGGGCTTAAAGAAAAGTCCCAGTCTTGAGACACCTGGCCGTCTCTCTTAAGCACCTTACTAGCTACAATCGAAACATTTCCGTATCCCTGTGCAAATAATTACGCGCAGCCTGAAAAGGGGGCCTTACGATGTTCCTTTACCTTAAAATGCAGTTGGAGATTTCATCTGCTGGCTTGTGAACCTTTACATCCTTGCCGAAAAATTGACCACCGAAACCGACAAATGGGCCTGCCATCTAGCAGTGACTGTAGCCAGGCAATTTTGACGTGCGGTGCGTTACCAGAGCTGGTTGATGTTGGAATTTTGTGCCCGGTGCCATAGCTCTGCTGTGAGCTAATGAGCTGTGGGTCGTTTGGTCGACGGCCAAGGGACTCTGGTTAACACTCCGTCAATTAGTTGCTTGATTTCTGTTACACTCGTTACATACGATGGCGCACACCTGCGTTAATTAGTAAATGAAACTACTTACGATGTGAAATAAAGTTCTCGACACTTGCTTTATTTGCGGAGTTATTTATTAATTTCAATTTAAGAATGAATACACTAATTAAGTACTAAAATGGCCTTAACGGCCCTGAAACTGTTAATACATTGTTTTAAGTTGAGAAACGTGATTGCTTTAAAACCCTCTCATGAGAGTGTGGTGGCTTAACCTTCAGCACATTAACTAAACGAAAATGTTCGGGTAATGAATATTAACTATTGCAATGGAGATGAGTTCAGCCTACTTGTTGGCACTTAGGGTCTCGCGGAGCGAGAACTACTTACACCACCATGCTGGTTCGCTTGCTGAAAATAACTGGGGTGAGTCGAGTCCGCTTCCGCCACAAGTGACACGAAACGACTCCAAGCTGTGAGAAAGAGAAACACAATATACACTGAAAGATGATTATGGGATCGAAAATGATGTGAATTAAATTAACATAAGAAAACATAAATACCCTTACAAAAATACATAACAAAAATGATTACATTATTCCTAAATGTTTGTATTGCACCAGCCACAGCGTTGCCAAGTATACAATAAAATGTCCCTGGATGTGGCTGTGTATGTGGCGACGGTCTTTTATGTTGACAATTATGAACATTTATTATTCACTTTGCAGGAGATGTTTGTTGCAATTATGAACACTGATTAAATACACTGATTAAACACCCTGATTAACTATACTTCACTCTCACTCGGGCCCACAAGCCAGTTGGTGTGGTGTATCTGGTGCAGTGGAGACTACTGCGGCAGTCAGAGTGGGCACAAAGGAGCTCGTGAACGTGTGGTTCAAGTCAAACGGCCCCTCCTCTGGTGACCACTTGACTGCGCAGTCCCTCAGGTGTCCCATCATGCTGCTAGGCACAGCATGTAGTGGGTGGTTTCAGCTGGTGGCGTGGCCTCAGTGAATAAGGCCCGCGTCTCTGGGAGCTGACTCCTGTTGCTGCTGCTGGGGTTTTAGGGTGTTGGCTCCAGCGACGCTGGCATCCCTTGACATGCACGTGGGGGCGGGAGGTGTCCCCACCACATGTAGTGCATGCCGGGCCGGTCCAGCTGACGTGGCCACTTGGAGTGGCATGGAGGGGTGGTAGACCTCTCCTCCTCTGACTCCTCCTGGCTGCTGCTGCTGCGGTGTGGATGTCGGCGTGATGTGGGTGATAGCGAGGGGGGAGGAGAGGTCCCCGATGAAAGGCTGTGAAACCTCATTACTCTCCCCCCATCGCTTTGGCCGACGTCCTCCGGTGTGAATTCCCCCGCTGTTGGTCCTGCTGAGGGTGCTGCGGCGGAGCCATCCAGAGGACTGCCCTGTGGGGAGCTCTGTCCCACGGGTGTCTCTGGTGACTCGCCACTGGCAGCATCCCTAGTGACCGGCATCGTGACGCGGGGCATCACGATGCTGCGGAGTGACCCTTCCAGGCCTGCAGAAATGTGTGCTGTGTTGTTGATGGTGCTGGGCATCGGCAATCCTCCCTCGGGTACCTCTTTCTCTTCCAGATTCCTTGTGGGCGTTCAAATGCCGGGCGTCGTGGCGGAGAAGAGGCACTGGAGAACTCTTCTTTCACTGTCGGGGCTCTGTATCCCGACTTCACTTGTGTCGGTGATTGTGGCATTTCTCTGGTGGTGCTCGACAACATGCTGATCAGGCATCGTGATGCTTGGCGTCCCCACTGCAAATCTGAGGTCGTCGCAGGTGGATGGCGGCCCTCCTTCGGTTGCTCAGCCTGATGAGATACGTGGTGTACCCCAGCGGCCTTACCACTGAATGTGGTCCGCTCCACTTCTGGGCGAACCCGGCACAGATGTTTTTTGCACCACTTGAGATCCGGTGTTCCTTGACATATACCAGTTGGCCAGGTGCCAACCATCGTGGTGCTCTTGTGGTGGCAGGCATCCACTCCTTGATGTAGTTTTCCTGGTTGTTGCGAGCTGCTGTTAGCTCTGCCTCCCTGCGCTGTTTTCTGGCAGTCCCATCTGCTGGTACGTCCGCGCCCTCTGCTTGGGGTGCTGCAAACTCTCCAGGAAGCATCAGTTCGCGGCCCTGTAGAACCTCTGCTGGAGTCTGGCCTGTGGCTAGGTTCACCCACCTTCTTATTGAGAATAGGGCCGTGGGTAGATGTTCCGCCCAGCTGGTGTGGTCCTTCCCCACTCTCAGATGTAGCTGCGTCTTGAGGTCCTGGTTGCGCCTCTCGGTGGGGTTTTCCCTAGGGTGGTATATTGGGGTTCTATGTTGTCTTACCCCCCAAGGAGTACACAGCTCACACCAGTACCTCCCAGTGAACTGGGTACCATTGTCGGTGAGTAAGGTCTGTGGGTACCCCCAGCGAGAATAGAACTCTGTTTCCATTGTTCGCGCAACCTTGCATGCTCGTACGCTGGAGACTTGGTACGCTTCGGTCCACCTGGAAAACGAGTCGCTCACGACCAGGATGAACCTCTTCCCTGTGGAAGTGCGGGGGTAGGGGCCCATGAGATCCAGGAACACTGTCTCAAATGGTTCCTGTGGCACCCTGGGTTGTTGTGTGATCCCATCCGTTCTCCTACTTTTGAAGTGATTGCAGAGGATGCACTCCTTCACATACCGGCGCACATCCCTGCTTGCTCCTGGCCAGTGAAAGTGCCTGTGGAGGTTCCTGGCAGTCTGGGTTGCCCCAGGATGACCGGCCAAATGGCTATTGTGCGCGTGCCTTAGTGCCTGCTCTCGTACTCCTGTAGGTACATATATGTTCCAGGTTGCATCGGGATGCTGCTGACGGGTTTCTATGTGTGTGTCTCGGATGCGCCACCACTCACCATCTCCGTGCCTGATATTCACCATCTTAGCCTGTGTTTGTGCGCACCGTTGTTGTGCATCGATCACTAATGCCTTGAGTTCGTCGAGCCTGGGCTCTGGGTCTGGTGCTGTCTCTATCGCATTGCAAAATACCTGCCTGTTGCCTGTTGTTGCACTGTTGACAGTAGGGGGTAGCAAGTCATCCGGCTCATCCCTGTCGACGGCTACTTCGGTGCCTGTTGTCCTGGACAGTTCATCCGCCAGTTGGTTATCTGCTCCATGGACATGTTGCACAACGAAATCGTACGACTGCAACAACAATGCCCACCGAGCGAGTTTGCTCCTGGCTTCCCTCATGTAATGAAGCCAGAGTAGGCACCTGTTGTCGGTCCGTAGGGTAAAGTGCGGGTACTCGAGGTATGCTCTATAACGCTTCACTGCCCAAACCACTGCCAAACATTCCCTCTCATTTACATCATAACGACCCTCAGTCGGCCCAAACCTGGCGCTACTATATTCAATGATCTGGCACTCATTGTTGTTGCCTACTTGAAATAGTACGGCACCTAGGCCCTTCTCACTGGCATATGTTTGTAGGTATAGGTGCTTACTGTGGTCATGACGTGCAAGGGTTGTGCACTGCCGGAACCTCCTCTTTAGTTCCTGGAAATAGCTTTCGTGGTCGTGGTTACACTGGAACCTACGGTTCGGGACAGCAAGCCTGTTAGGGCGCCATTATCGTTGCGAAGTCCCTTATGTTTTCTCTCAGCCAGTTGACCAACCCGAAGAACTTCCTGAGCTGTTTGCGTGTTCTGGGTGCCTAATGCTGGTCGATGAGGGAAAGCTGTTCCGGCGTTGGCCCACTGCCGTGTTCGTCCACTAGGTGTCCAAGAAACTGGATGCTTGGTTTCCCTATGTGGCACTTCCGGTTTGCACAAGTTAATTTATTGATTGCTGGGTGCTCCAGTACTAGTGACAGGTGTTTTACATGATCTTCCCAGTTCTCAGACCAGATGATCACGGCGTCCAGGTATGAGAGAGTAAAATCCCCTACATATCTGTCGACCACTTGTACCATAATTGCCAGGAAGGTGGCGGGTGCACATTTTAGCCCGAATGGCATGGCACAGAACTGGAAGCGTCGCCCATCAGGGGCGGTGAACGCTGTTTTGTGTCGGTCTGCTGGCTTGATCGGGATTTACCAGTAGCCGCTGCACAAGTCCAGTGACATCATGACCTTCGCTTTTCCTAGAGTGTGCAATGCATCCTTCACACTGATGTATGGTGGTGGTGCGCTTTGCGTTATCAGATTAAGGGGGCGAAAGTCTACAAAGAAGTGCCACATTCTGTCTTCCTATGGTGCTAATTTGATTGCGCTGTTGTATTTGCTGTGTGTGGGCTCGATGATGCCTTCGGCTAACATCTCCCTAATCTGTTCTTTGATGATGGCACACTGGTGTGGTTGGTAACTGTGTGGTCCTGCGAAAAGTGGGCGGTCATGTACCAATTGTATTGAGTGTTCGGCAATAGTCATTCGCCTTAAGGGATCAGCATCCGCAAACACATCCCGTCTTTCCTGAAGGATTTTCTGCACCATTCCCTGTATTCTTCTGGCACCTCGTGGTCCATTACGTCCAACTGGACGCCTGGTGTGCAGCTAGTGGTCCGTGGTTCAAGTTCATAAACGGTGCATTGTGCCTTTTGGCCAAAATGGATCCTGCGGGCCGCTGGCTCTACTATGGTGTTCTGTTCGGTGAGCCAGGGTATACCAAGTATGGCATCTTCCCGCAGGTCCACCGACACTAGGTCTGTAGTGGTAGTCTCTATGTGTCTGATTTGGACAGTGATGGTCACTTCTACGAAGGTCTGTCCTATATGCTGTGTGTGTCTAGATGTACGGTGTGTTTTGCCGGCCTTATCGCATCCTCATTCATGAACCCTGTTCTCAAGAAGTTGTGTGATGCTGCTGTGTCCACTAGTGCTAAACACTGGATGTTATTTAAGGTGACCGGTATCCTGATCATCCTGTGGTTGCCCCTGGTTATCTGCTGTAGCACAATTTGTTGTGGGATGCGTCTTGCTATGGTTTTATGTTGACGTGTCTTATGTTGTTGTTGATGTTTTGGCCTGGGGTGGTGAGCATCCGGCACGCCTACCCCGCCAGCTAGTTTCCCGCTGTTGTTCTGCCATTGTTTACATTTGGTTGCTTTCTACTTTCGAGGTTGGGGCACTTGTTGTGCCAGTGGTATTGCTGACCTGTACAGTACTGGCATGGAAAGGGGGGCCTTCCCCCCTAACTGCTCCTGTTTGTTTGCACCCAGCTGCCTCATTTGGGCGAGCTGGTATGGGGGTGACCATTTGTCCCTTCCCCCTGTCCTGATGTTCCATCTGGCTCATCCCCCTCCTGCCAAGTTCAGCGGATGGCTGCGAGTTCCCCCTCCACGCAATGTTATAATGGAGCCGTGGTTGATGTGGCCCATCCCTTTCCCTACGATGCACTTTATCTATGTTGGCCTGGTCTAATAAGGCACTGGACCTCATGAATTGTTCTATGTTGTTATGTATTAATGGTGCCAGGGCCAATTTGAACTCAGACCTCACCATTGAGGCTATCACCTTTAAAATTTCTGGGTCCTGCCTCCTCGGGTAGAAATGTTTGATGATATTAACTTTCCATGTGGTGAACACTGCTAGTGTCTCACACTCTCCCTGTGGTTCTAACACATAGCGGCTTTGAGCCTGCAGTGACCCATATGTGGAATTGATGTGTCTGAGGAAGACACTTTGGAAGTCGGCCCATCGTATGACGTAGTGGTCAATGGACCGCCACCACGTATGTGCCTCCCCTGATAACTGTCCCCCAATGCAGCTAGGCCACTCCACTTCACTGACACAGTACCTGGTTAGTCATCATGTGATGTCTCTCAGGAACACCTGTGGGTCCTCCTTGGTGTGTCCAGCAAAGTTTGGCAGAGACTGTAACCAGGCTGATGTCGTGCCTTTCTCTCTGGTAGGTCATGTCACTGCTGGGGTTGATCTGGCCTCCTGGTTTTGCAAGGCCACGCGAAGCCAGGTGTTGTGTGTGGCACCAATGGGTTTCCCTGTGGCACTGCAGCTCCCTCCATGACTGTTGGCCGCCCCCTTGGGATGTGTTGCCAGCTGCTATGTTCACTGCCTTCAGTGGAGGGGCATGGTGTCGTTGCTCGAGGTACGTCTACATACTTTTCACACCCAAAATATCCTGTGGTGTTATTGAAATCGTCCCGATCGGTGGTCCGCACAGTCCGCACACACTCGTCGCACCGAATTCTGCCATGGTTGTCTGTGGTCGCGCACTCGGTTCTCGTGAGGCACACAGCTTGGTAATTCTGGTTAAAATTTATACAAGATATCGTCCCTTCACCTATCCCTGCACAACGATTTGCTTAGCACACCTTCGGTTACTAAATATATCTAATATTGTACTTTCTAAACTTTGTCAATTTGCTTCTGACGGGAAAAATGTTTCATGTGGCTGTTCGCGTTCGCACTGGCACGCAATGTTGTTGATGCCGAAGTTATTTCTAAAAACCCGCAGTCTGTTACACTCTACACATAGCGACGCGTGTTTTCCATTCGAAGTGCTTTTCTATTAATTTATTGTTGTTGACTTTAATATCCTGAGCGAGTCGTCGCGCATTCGTAACTTCCTCGCACGGACAATTATTAGTTAAGAACATGTTTGTTTCATTCGATGGCCACACGTATTTAAAACACAAAGTTTGAATTATACCATTATTTGTTGTCCAGTTGAGTTTTCTGGTATTTGGTCTTTTATCGCCCACGTGGCTCGTTGTGGTGAACATGGCGGCTGTTCTTATGACGCCCAAAAATTCTTGTTAGAATAATATCTACTGTTGAGAGTTGTTAAACACATTTATCCTCTTGCTGGCTACTAACTGTGTTAATACAGACTGTTAATTTCTTAATTTTAATGTTTCGTGTTGAGTCTTAACACAATTATTACACTGCCGTAATTTTTTTTTTTTTTTGTATAAATAGTTTAAAGTTTCTTAAGACTGTGTACTCTATTTAAAAAAATGTAGCTTACCATGTGGCCACAAATGTTCTGCGCAATTTTCATACAATTTAGCGATGATGCCACGATGACGCCACGTGGTTATAGTTACATGTTGCGCGGGTGCGCAATCTATTAAATAATTTATTTATCAGTCCTGATACAAACATTTAATTTATATCACTCTTGATCTTTAGTTAGTATATATTTAAGTGCAACTCTTGAACTGGAAACGTAATTTTCTTAAAACACGTGGTCACAAATGACGCCACGCGGTTGTCATGTGGTCACATGTTGAAAATAAGTTAGACGGTATTGAATGTTTGTGACATGGTGAATTTGACGCACTTTACTCAAAATTTGTTATCCTTTCTTCTGTAGTTGTTAAAGCCAATTTTTACATAGGAAAAGAATGGCTTGGCAAACTGCCCCTTAGTTGTCGCACCAATTTGACGTGGTAAAATAATGGCGCCGAGAAATACTGGCCCCTAGTTGGGAAAGCCAATTAGACGTGTGGTGCGTTACCAGAGCTGGTTGATGTTGGAATTTTGTGCCCGTCGCCATAGCTCTGCGGTGAGCTAATGAGTTGTGGGTCGTTCGATCGACGGCCCAGGGACTCTGGTTAATACTCCGTCAATTAGTTGCTTGATTTATGTTACACTCATTACATACGATGGCGAGACTGTTGGCCGCCTCGCACGCCTGCGTTAATTAATAAATGAAACTTCTTACGATGTGAAATAAAGTTCTCGACAACTGCTTTATTTGCGGAGTTATTTATTAATTTCAATTTGAGAATGAATACACAAATTAAGTACTAAAATGGCCTTAACGACCCTGAAACTGTTAATACGTTGTTTTAAGTTGAGAAACGCGATTGTGTTAAAACCCTCCCATGAGAGTGTGGTAGCTTAACCCTCAGTACATTAACTAAACAAAAATATTCCAGTAATGAATATTAACTATTGCAATGAAGATGAGTTCAGCCTACTTGTTGGCACTAAGGGTCTCGCAGAGCGAGAACTACTTACACCACCATGCTGGTTCGCTTGCTGAGAAGAACTGGGGCGAGTCGAGTCCGCTTCCATCACAAGTGACACGAAACGACTCCAAGCGGTGAGAAAGTGAAACACAATATACACTGAAAGATGATTATGGGATGGAAAATTATATGAATTAAACTGCGAAACGACTCCAAGCGGTGAGAAAGTGAAATGCAATATACACTGAAAGATGATTATGGGATGGAAAATTATATGAATTAAATTAACATAAGAAAACATAATTACCCTTACACAAATACATAGTAAAAATGATTACATTATTCCTAAATGTTTGTATTGCACCAGCCACAGCGTTGCCAAGTATACAATGTAAAATGTCCCTGGTTTTGGCTATGTATGTGACGATGGTCTTTTATGTTGACAATTATGAACATTTATTATTCACTTTGCAGGAGATGTTTGTTGCAATTATGAACACTGATTAAATACACTGATTAAACACTCTGATTAACTACACTTCACTCTCACTCAAGCCTACAAGCCAGTTGGTGTGGTGTATATGGTGCAGTGGAGACGACTGCGGCAGTCAGAGTGGGCACAAAGAGCTCGTGAACGTGTGGTTCACGTCGGTTTTTTAATTCTTGTAATAACTCTTTTGGGGCACATTTTTTTGGGAACTATTTATACCGCTATTTTGATATAATTTTAGGCTAATTTTGTATTAAAGAAAAGAGGTTTTAAAAATGAAATTGTACCTGAAATGTTTCTATGTTTTTGAAAGTTATATCTCTGAAATTTCGTACAAAAAATGCAATTATTGAATTTTACTTGTTTCACTGGGTGTGTGAAAATATTCCTGTGACGAATGATCCCTGATTTCCCGCTGCGTCTTTAAACTATTCTGGTTTTGGATGGATGAGGTGTTTGAGCCATTTGAGAAAAATAATTTTAATTAATATTTTCTCTTAAGTTTGCTGACTGCTGAGTTGTTGGTGGTGATTGTGCTCGGGACGGTCGTGGTATTGACACTTGCACACATGAGGTGATGGTGACGATCCCCTGGGGTCTCATTTACCTTGCGCACTATGCTTAGTTTTTGGAAAAAAATTTGGGTATGTTGGGCAGTTATGAAATAGTTGTTTTGCGTAGAAAACTTTGCCAATGTTTTTACCCACCTGGTTAAATAGATTGGTGGAGGTGTTTTAATGCATTCCAGTCTGGAAAGTGTATGTTTGGTAGGATTTTGCTTAATACGGTTTTTTAATATGTCCACAGCTTAGATACAAACTTTATCGAATCCCGTTTGACGAAGTTTTCGAAAGAGGGCGGGAGGATGTAGCGGACGCTGACGGGATCGGCGCATTACGAGTTAAATATCGTGCTCTGTTGCGGAAAGAGGACAATGTCAGCGACCACGCACAGGCGCGGGTGAGTTCTGTCCGACTTTACGAGCACCAGGATATGTCCCTAGCGAGTTTATTGCTAAGATACGGGAACTTAAGTCCATGTATTTACCATCAGTGATAAAGTATTTTGTAGCATTTAAAAACGGTTTGAATTTTAATTATTGCACTCGTCAAGTGTTGTATGGAGCTACAGTTATTAAAGTTCCTGAGGAATTGCATTATCTTTTAAGTTAAGCTAACAGGTAAACTGGGATGTTGTCCATTTAACTAAGACATGCCTTCAGAATGTACTACCATGAAAATATGTTTACAGTTGCTAGAAGAACGACGATTGCAATGGCAAACTATGCAACAGTTTGTTAAGGACGTCCAAGGTCACAGGGGTATTAGGGTTGCCATGTCCAAAGAATTATTTCACACAGACCGATTTTTTAAATCTGTTACCTGGTTTAGTAGATACTTTACTTTTGTATCAAAACCCTCGACTTTAACACAGTTGTTGGAATTAGTGACTGAAGTGGAATGTATTATTTTCGAGGGCGAACGTGTAAAGGAATTAGTTCATATAGAAACAAAATTGATAATAAAGAAAATGGTTAATGTGACCATGCAAGAAAAACGCGCAATATTTGTGGTCACACCAAACATGTTGCATAAAAATGTTATTTTAAGGATAAAATAAAGGAAAATGTTTCTCTAGTGACGGAAATTATAAAACCACCTGTAGACACACCGGTTGGTACATCGCATGCCGCGGCATATGCGTCGGGACTGTCCTAAGAGTATTAAATCCATTGGTATAAATCATGTTGGGAGTTTTTAGATGGAAAGGAAAAAGTCTTTTGTTTGTCCCAATTGAGATTTGTAATAAGGTTAAAGTGTCTACATTAGTGGATTCTGGGGCTTCGAGCACTTTAAGAAGCCAGTCGTTTTGTAAAACGTTAATGAAAACTTCAAGTATTGGCAGTGTCAAAATTACTTAAGGAGAATCCATTGGATTTTCTCGGGGTACTCAGCAACAGGGTATAGCCATATTAAAAATAAATATTGAAAATTTCTCATGGAAAATAAACTTCAGAGTATTGCCCGAATTGAGCCATGACATGATAATTGGTGTAGAGTTTTTGGGCCAGACTCGTGCATAATTAAATATTCATAAGGAGTTGGTGTTTACTTTTTGTCCACACTTACCATGCTGGTTGACGAGTAGATGTTTTCGTTATTATATAATGAAGGCAGGTGACTTGACTGATTCTCAGAATGAATAGCTTGAACAGTTAAAAGTGAATTATACGGACGTAGTACCTCAGCAGCTTGGACATTTCACTCAGTGCCAGATTGTGTTGCATCTCAAGGATGACGAGGTCGTTTCTCAGTGCCTTATCGTGTTTCTCCTCCTAAATTGCGTGTTTTTAAACCGTTCGTACAGGATGTGAAATACCAGGATATATTTGAGAAGTCTATTAGTAATTATTCTAGTCAGCATTTTTACTTCCTAAGAGAACGCCAGGTCGATATCGTTGTATTTTGTATTACTGTAACATTAATAATAATATATTTGTTGCTAAATATCCGATACCGACGATTGAATCGGTTTTTCAAAATGTAGGTAAAGCCTAGCATTTTTATATTTTTGATTTTAACTCCGTATTCCTTCAGTGCGAATTGCAATCAGCATTGCGTGAAATTTTGGCATTTGCTACTCTATGGAATCAGTATCAATGAAAGAGATTGCCCACAGTAGAAAATTGCGGCCCGCAAGCAATGTCGCATATTTTGTTTAAGGTAATGGGTAAACATGAGTATGAATTCTTATTCATGTTTATTGATAATGTTAGTGTTTTTAGTAATAGTTTTGAGGAACACCTACAGAATTTATAACTTGTAATCAATGCACTTAGAGATGCTGGATTTAACTGTAAATACTGAAAAGTTTACATGGGCGCAAACAAAGACGTGTTAAATATTTAAGGTTTGTGTTATCAGATGGAAAGCTATTAATGAACACGAAGAAAATTCGACCCGTGGTGAACTTCCCTACCCCTAAAAATTTGGGGGGCGTTCGCAGATTTCTGGGCATGATATGTTTTTATTCTTAATTTATCGATGATTTTGCTAACATAGCGGCGCCCTTCAATGCCCGTAAATGGAAAGGAGTAGAATTTGCATGGTGTAACGAACAGGAATTGTATTTTAGACGATTGAAAGACAAAATTGTGTCACCCCTAGTATTAATTTTACATGATTTTGAAAGCATTTTACACTGCAAGTAGAAGCTAGTTCAAAAGCATTAGGGGCAGTGTTATGCCAGGAAATAAAATTGCATTTAGCTCCAGTCGCATATGCCAGTCGTTTACTAACACCAGCTAAACAAAAATGTACCATATATGAGAAAGAAGTGCTGGCTGCTATATGGAATGGAGAAATTTGCTGAGTATTTGGAATGTTTTCAATTTACCCTCCAGACTGATAATCAGAAACTTAGTTTGATATTAAACACTAGCAAACCTGCAGAATGTATTGCGCTGAATGTTTATCATGCAAGTTCAACACAGAGACTTTGTTGTTGATACTGAACCACAGGTAATGGTTGTGCAAAAACAACTGCCAGAGGTTTCTGTGACACATGTTTTCCCACATGCCTATTTAAAGTTGCAAGAACATCAAAAATTAGATCCTGAAGGTCAGCATATAATTTCAGATATCCAATCTGGTAATAGTACCAGGTATGAAATCCGGAAATAGTTGGTTGATTATGACCATCCCAAAACAAATAAATTCGATACTTTTGTATTTAACTCTTTGGGATGTGTTGTTTGAATATCATCACAACACTTATTTCGGAGGACATCAAAGACAGAATAAAACCATTTTCAGTATTAGGAAATGTTTTATTGGCCAGGATTGATTCAAGTTGGGTACATAGCTGTGAAGAATGCCAGAAAGCTAAGTCGCGAAATTCTCGAAAGGTAGAACCATATACACAGAGGTGACAAAAGTCATAGGATAGCCATATGCAAATATACAGATGGCTTAGTATCGCCTACAAAATGTATAAATGGGCAGTGCATTGATTGGGCTTTCATTTGTAGTCAAGTGATTCATGTGAAATGGTTTCTGACGTGGTTATGGCCACATGACGGGAATTAACAGACTTTGAACGTGGAATGGTAGTTGGAGCTAGACGCATGGGACATTCAATTTCGGAAATGGTTAGGAAATTCAACAATCCGAGATCCACAGTGTCAAGAGTGTGACATGAATACCTCATTTCGGGCATAACCTCCCACCAAGGACAACACAGTGGCTGACCGCCTGCACTTAATGACCGAGACTAACTGCGTGTGCGCATAATGGTCAGTGTTAACAGACAAGCAACACTTCATGAAATAACCGCAGGAATCAATGTGGGACGTACGATGGACGTCTCCGTTAGGACAGTGCGGCGAACTTTGGCTGTACTGGACTATGCCAGCAGAATACCGACTCGAGTGCCTTTACTAACAGCACGGCATCGCCTGCAGGGCCTATCCTGGGCTCGTGACCATATCGATTGGACCCTAGACGACTGAAAAACCGTGGCTTGGTAAGGTGAGTCCCGATTTCAGTTGGTAAGATCTGATGGTAGGGTTTGAGTGTAGTACAGACCCCACGAATCCATGGACCCAAGTTGTCAACAAGGAACTGTGCAAGCTGGTGGTGTCTCCATAATGGTGTGGGCTGTTTTTAAATGGAATAGATTGGGTCCTCTGGTCCAACTGAACCGATCATTGACTGAAAAGAGTTATGTTCAGCTATTTGGAGACCACTTGCAGCCATTCATGGACTTCATGTACCCAAACAACAATGGAATTTTTATATATGACAATGCACCATGTAACTGGGCCACAACTGTTCGCGATTGATTTGAAGAACATTCTGGACAATTCCAGCGAATGATTTGGCCACCAAGATCACCCGACATGAATCCCATCGAGAATTTATGGGACATAATCGAAAAGTCAGTTCGTGCACAAACTCCTGCACGGGCAACACTTTCGCAATTATGGACGTCTATAGAGGCAGCATGGCTCAATATTTCTGCCGGGGACTTCCAACGACATGTTGAGTCCATGCCACGTCGAGTTGCTGCACTTCGCCGGGCAAAAGGAGATCCGAAACGATATTAGGAGGTATCCCATTACTTTTGTCGCCTCAGTGTAGTGCTACTGTAGCACAGTTTGCATGGGAAAGACCATTTCTCGATGTTTTTGGTCCTCTGCCTAGATCTAAGGCTGGGTTTACTTCCATTCTCGTGGCACATGATAGCCTTAGTAAATTTGTGTTTTTGGTTTCCTTAAGAAGTATGGAATCAGGTGAAATATGCAAATTTTGTGGACAAAGAATATTTCCTGTGTTTGGTTTATTTGTGTATATGGTAACCGACAATACTGCTTGCTTTGTTAGTGTTGAGATGAAAAATCTGATTTTTTTCATTGGGAACTAAGTTTGTGCAAATGTCGCCATATTACCCTAAGGCTAACTTAGTAGAAATATGAAGACTTCCTTACACACATTCCAGACTGGTACTCATCGAGAGTGTGATGATATTTTGTATCAATTATCCGTATGTTTTGATGATGTTCGGCATGATGCCACAAGTCAAGATCCTTCAGAAATATTCTTGGGGCATTCTGTTTTTCATCTCTTAATTTATAAATGGGGGCTACAAGAATTTTGTTCGAATTCTGTGGACTGCAAATATTTAGATTAGATATGGAATGAAGCTGTAAAATTTTTCATAAATATAATCGGAAATTGATTGGAAGGCATAACAGCAAGTTGATGATGTTTCATTTAAGGTTGGCGATAAAGTACTTCTTAAATCTCATTATCTTAGTTCTAAAGCAGCAAATTTTAGTGCAAAGTTAGCTCCCAAGTATATGGCACCTTTTATTATAAATAGGTGTTTGTCTCCAGTTACTGGGTTACTAGAAGATGTCCAGAATTCTCACAAGAGAAATAAAGCCCATATTTCACAATTAAAATGTTTTTTTATTTAGTGTAAATGTTGTCAATGTTTTATGACAGGAGTTGGATTCACCACACTCATTTCCATTGTGTCGTGATTTCATCTTTATTAAGTGTTAAGAGTGTTTTAATTGTTTTGTTAACTTACAAGAAATAGCTATCCCAGGCAAAAGGAAGGCAAGAGTTAGCAGTAGGACGGGAGTAAGAATAAATATGCCGATGTGAAGGTTCAGCTGGGAACAAAATTGTTTTGAAGTAGCAACTTGAGATTATTTAGGCTGATAAATGCAATAGGGAGCTCATGTGAGTTTCTCTATTGTTTGTTTTGGCAGAGTGGATCCTGGCTTAAGAACTATTATGCTGAACCATTGGTGCTGTTGGATTGGTGGTTCAGCTGGGGGTTTGCCGGGACTGGTCATCCTGACAAGTCTCCGGGGGACCAAGATGCTGACCTTTTTTCTCTTGACAGCACCTAATCTTCAAGAGGCGGAGGATCAGACGTCTGGGCATCTCCCTTAAGCACCTTATGAGCCACGAACGAAAAATTTCCGCATTCCTGTTGAAATAATTATGTTCAGCCTGAAAATGGGACATTATGGTGTTCCTTTAAATTTAAGTTGGAGGTTTCGTCTGCTGGCTTGTGAACCTCTCTAACCTTGCCGAAAAACAGACCACATACGGCGACAAATGGACCTGCCATCTAGCAGTGAATGTAGCTGGGCAGCTTGCCACCTTCGTGCATATTAAAATTCATTATGGCAGGTGCAACGAGTGTCACCCCTAGCACTGCTGGCAGGGTGATCACATTATGCATGATGTCCCTGTACCTTGACCTTGATTCGTCCCCCTCCCCAAGCATCAGCGGAGTTACAAGACATACAAGAACGAAGACAAGAAAAAAAAAAGATACTGTTTTTAGTTCCTGCGCATGCGTAAATTTAAATAAAGAGTTTAGATTTGTTTTGATGCTATAAACCAACTGATTATGAAAATCGCAATGTTGCGATATCTCTTCCCCGGTAGAGAGGGGAGAACATTTCCGATGTATAAAATGGCCAGGCTGGGACCGTCTCGAGGCATTCGGCTCCCGTCTAGTTGATGTTAATATGGGCATTTTATGCTTCATATTTTGTGTTAGGGTTTCATTATGAAAAATTCTATAGGCGTGATTGCCTGTTTTATTGCATTTTATTGTAAAGTATAGGAGTCTTTAATGTGCCATGCATATTTTGTAGAAGCCATGTGGCTTTGTATATTTTGTTATCACCATAAGTTTTGGTTATGTTCGTGTGAGAAAGTTTTATATAATTATTTGTAATAACACGTTTGGGGGACAATTTTAAGGTATTTGAACCGCTATTTTGGTATAATTTTACGCCCATTTTGTATTAAAGAAAACTGTTTTTTAAAATGAAATTGACCTGAAATGTAACTATATTTTTGGAAGTTGCATTTCTGAAATTTCGTACTATATAAAATGCAATTAATGAATTTTCCTTGTTTTACTGGGTATGTGAAATTATTCCAACGGCAAATTATTCCCGATTTCCCCCCATGCCTTAAACATATTCTTGTTTTGGATGGATGAGGAGTTTGGGCTGTTTAAGAGAAATAATTTGAATTAATATTTTCTTATAAGTTCACCAACTGCTGAGTTGTTAGTGGTGGTTGTGTTCGCGATGGTCGGGGTGTTGACACTTGTACACATGAGGTGCTGGTGACGATCCCCTGGAGTCTCAGTCTCATGATATTTTATGCAATGTGACATCACAGTTGCCCTCCGCCAATCTAGGGGCTGTCCGGAGTATGTATATGGCATATGATTGTGGACACAGTGCTTTGCATTATAGTGTAATTACAATATGACACTGCAGTCTCCCTCCACTGAGATATGGGCTGTCCAGTGTATGTATATGGCTTATTACTGCAGGCACATACACTGAAGAGCCAAAAAAAAACTTGTATAGGCGTGCGTATGCAAATAACAGAGGAATGGAACCAATCAGAGTAACGCGATGCGGTCGGCAGCTAGATCGGTTACTGCTGCTACAATTGCAGGTTATCAAGATTTAAGTGAGTTTGAACGTGGTGTTATAGTCGGCGCATGAGAGATTAGACATAGCATCTCCGAGGTAGCGATAACATTTGGATGTTCATGTACGACCATTTCACGAGTATACCGTGAATATCGGGAATCCGGAAAAACATCACGTCTTCAACATCGCTGCGGGCTGAAAAAGATAGTGAAAGAACGGGACAAACGACGACTGACGAGAATCATTAAACGCTGCAGATGTGCAACCCTTTCTCAAATTGGTGGAGATTGGATTAGTGGACTGCCCTGCAGGATTCATAGTGTGAATTGCCTCCTGCATACCTTCAGACATTAGTCGAGTCCATGCCACGTCGTCTTGCAGCACTTCTGCGTGCTCGGGGGGCCCTATACGATATTAGGCAGGTATACCAGTTTTTTTGGCTCTTCAATTTCGTTCTTCCCAGGATGTTGTGTGAAGGGACGAAGTGTATGTGTAATATGTGTGGTACTGGGATGTACTGGGGCATGGTGGTATGGTACATGTTTGTGTTAGTGCATGCAGGTGTTACAGGTGCTCCATGTGGGGACTGTGTGATGCTTAATTACTACGGCAACCTGTGTGCCAATAGCGATTTAGGCAGTTTGTAACATTGTGTTTGGTTGGGTTCATAATACTCTAGGGGATTAATCAAATGGTTGTTTGATAGGAGGGTTGTGGCATAAAATTTGTCTGCCAATGTCCTGAGTTACTTCAATCAGCTTTGTCTGTTGAAGCTCTGTATGCATTTCATAGGTAAGGATATACCTAGGCACATGGACAGCTATTTTGAAGCAATTGTTTTGCACTCGCTGTAGCTGCTTCACGTGTCTTAGCTCAGTGTGCCCAGGCTGGTACTGCGTATAATAGGATGGAGTGGATAAGGGATTTATATATATTAATCCTATTATATAGTGTGAGGGTACTTCTAGTGTTAAACACAATATAGAGGGCCACATGCAGGCTAAGGCCTGTTGACACTTGACAGTGGTATGGCGATGCCATGTCAGCAACCTATCCATGATCACACCGAGGTATTTCATCTTGGTTTTATAAGGGAAATTATCCTGGAACAAGGTAATGTGCGGGAGAACCTGGAGGTAGTAACTTGCGCATGAAACTGGCGGCCTCACATTTGCCGACATTTATATTACTTGCGACTTGCAAAAATATACCTCAAGTGTGTTTAGGTGGTCTTGGGTGTAGCACATGACCATGTCTAAGTCCCTAGAGCGAGTGTAGAGCACTGTGTCATCTGCATAGACACCGACTTGGGTATTCCATGTAGCAGGGCACAGGATATCATGTGTATAAATTAAAGAATACTGGCCCCACTATAATCCCTTGAGAAACACCAGCTCTGATAATTTTATGATTGTATGTTGCTCCTTCCACAGTGATGGCAAATTCGTTTCTGTCAAGGTACAAGTGCAGTAGCTTGTCATAGGAATCGGTAAAGTTTGTTGAGTAAAGCTTACAGTAGATCTGCATGAAAAACTCTATTAAATGCCTTTTTGACACCAGGGAATACTGTGGCTGTTTTTTGTTTCCAGTTGAGAGTTAGAGTTATGTACTCAGATAATCTCATAAGCTGGTGTGCCGTGGAGTGCTTTTGCTTAAATCCATACTGTTTATTTGGTATGAAATTTTCAGCTGCAATGTGTTTTCAACTCTTTCTCAAATATTTTTGAGAGTACATTCTACAGGTTTATAGGGTGGTAGATCTGGGGTGGTTTTTTATCTTTCCGAGGTTTGGGGAAGACAAAAACATTTGCTTTTTTCCATGGCATAGGGACGTGCGCGAGTTTCAAGCTGCTGAAAAACTGTTCTTAAATGTAGTGTCTGGTACTTGACTAAGTGCTAAGACTTGAATTTCATCTAAGCCAGGGGTCTTGCGGGGTTTCATGCAGGGAATGGCACTCTTTAGTTCGCCCGCACGTTTGTATGCTGGTTCTGCTTCTGTAGGTTGCTGGAGATAGAAGGATAGTTCGCGATAAATTAAGGCTGTGTTTTGGGGGTAGTTTGGTATAGCATTAGGTTAAATGATTTGCTCTATATGCGAAGCACGGGTTTCAGCCTTATGCTGCGGCATATGGACGATGCAATTTTGTGTTTGTGGAGGGGAACAGTATCTCGTTTATTTATGAAAGCCTCGGTAGTTTCCCAAAGGCTGTTGTTTGAAATGTTAATTTGGGATACTTTTTTTTCCCTCAATGTCCTGTTTGCAAATTGTGGATTTCAGTGTCTATTTGCTTTCGTAATTCATTAACGAGAGCTTTAGTGTGCGGATTTCGGGTGCGCAAATAACACCTGTGAAGTCTATTTTTTTATAAATTAATTTTCGTATGCAACAGAAAGTATATTGATATTATGTTTTATTCGTTTTGCGAGGACGAATTTCACGATTCCACGCTTTATACACTCAGTAATTGTGTTTACAGCAGTGTCTATGTTCTCGGACGTATTTAGGGGGGAGGGCAATGTCAGCTCTTCCTCCAAATACCTCTGGAAAACTTGTCAGTTTGCATGTTTAAAATCTCTTAAAGTGCCAGTTCGAGTCGTGTCAGTTTCCAGTGGTACGAACTCAGCATGAACGGGTTAGTGGTCAGACGATAATTCATGTTTAAACTGTTAACTCAAAGGGGGTGCACAAGCCTTTAGTTAATACGATGTCAACAATAACTGGGGCTCTAATCTAAATTTCTCGGGTAGTCTGTCCGCAGGTCTCGATGTCGATCTCGATAGTCAACGCTCCTGCCGATCGGGAGACGCAGTTTGAAACGATTGGGAGCAAAATATGCCCAGATAGTTATTCTAAGCGCACTATCGTTTAGACACCTCACACTCACTGCAACTGTCAGGTTTTACCGACCGCCCCATCACAACTCTATTCTCCTCCTTTCCGTGTGTTCAGGCAGGCAATGTGATGAATGAAAACACACGATGTGCCTATAATAATGTATAATGTAATTAAAAATATTCTCACACATTGTGCATTTTAAGTAGTTAGTTAATGCAGAAAAGTGCCCATACATATATTTATTATTTATACTTTGTCATACATAAAACAAGTAATATTCTATTTATCAATACGTAACACAGGATATTTTGAGTGAAATTTCTCGACGTGGCTAATATCTCTTCGTGTGGTTAGACTGTTTGCTGAGGAAAATGGCGGCACTGTGAATAGTTAATGAGTTGTATACCCAGGTTAGCAGTTTAAAACATTAATTGTTTTAAAGGAACATACTGTTTCACGTATAAAACGACAGTTAAATGATGAGATAATTCGTTATGTATTTGGCCCATCTAACAGTCCATTTAAATAAATGTCACTGTGTGTACTTAAAACAAATATATAGAAGACGATACGTAAAATATAGTTTTAATAAATACAATCATAAAGTTTGCCTAAAAAATTGCGTTAAGCATAAACAATAAATCTTAAACAATAAAAACTGTTTAATTTTTTATTGTAGGAACACAAGTATTTCTGTTACCACTAGTGAAGTAAAGTGCTTCGTACAAAAACTGTGTAGCCTATATATTTATCCATAAACTGATAAAAGCTGCCCATTTAATTAGTTTCATTATTGCATGTAGAAATATAGTTGTTTTCTATATTTTATGAGAAGTTAAAAATATTTACAGCCGGGCCCCGAACCCTAAACATATATCTTTATGCACTAACAGCCACGCGACATAACCACATTACAATTTTTGCACTTAAGAATCGGACTTAAGATAAATGAATCTAATGGCCATACTTCCGAACATGTATTGATACAGTTTGATGTATTTAATAATTTTCCACATGTATTTTTACCTTTTTTGTGTTATGTACTATGTTTAAGAAGGACGGAAACATCAAGTTTATGCTCGTTTGCAATAAATACGGCGACGAAGGGATCTGCGTCTCGAAAAACTTATAAAAGAGCCCCTGGTTAGTGTCTGGGATTGTCGGGGTCGAAAGTGTATTTTTGAGGCGGGTGCACAATATAATTGTGATGTTACTGGTGATTATATAACACTTTGCAATTTGCTGTACACGTCCTACAATTAAACCGGTATGCTTGGCATTTAATTCGCCTGCAGCGATTAATGTAGGCGCGATATTACTAAGTTCGTCCAGGTTCGTGTGCCTAGCTTTAATTTAGCCACCACTGCTTCAACAGTGGCAAGCTGGGATTGCTTGTCGACGAAGCACTTGATAGAATTGTGAACAAAACCAAGTACTCCGCCTCCTTGCCAGTCTTACCGATCTGCACAGAAAAAAGTAGCCAGGGACTGAAAACCAGTCCCGGAGTTTTAAATGGGTTTCATTAATCGCTCCGAGGGGTACCTGGTGCCTACCTAAGTAATAACAATTTCTATCAAATTCAGTATTAATACCCTTGTCAGCAAAGCATCTCACAGATAATATATTATATTCCAAGTCAGGTATATATATAACATCACTCAACCCTAGAGTTCATCCACCACAATCATCTGTCATTCTGATGTGTACAGAACCAATACCCTTTACAGCACCTTCACCTTTCCCAAGTCTAATGCGCCCACTTAGTTCCTTAAATGTTACAAACACTTAGTGCAAAGAAGTCATGTGGTATGATGAGCCAGAATCTAACACCTACGCCATTAGTTCAAGACTACAAAATAATGCTCTACCTGCAATGCATCCCATAATTTGTTCTGACAACATTTACCACTATCATTCCATTCTTCATTCTTATCCGCGCTATTCTTTGAGGTCTCATAGTACTTATGCTCTTCACAGTTTGCAGAAATATGTCCAAGCTTCCCACATGAAAACATTTTACTGAACTGTCCATCTGGTTATTGTTGCACTGTTTAGAAACGTGACCCCCACAAGCCAGAGTTATAACATTTCAAGTCAGTCTTTCCACCAATGCAACCTTGAAAACCACTACCTCTGGTATGCTGGTGCGCACCTCTAAGAGTTGAACTATGTTCTTCTGTAGTGTTTCTACCTCCCGGTTGTCTCTGCATTGCATGTTGTTTTCAAGCACTAAATGCCCTAACATGACATTCAGTATTTTCCTTTTCCATGTTCAACCTTTTTTCTTCAAGTAGTAACATACTCTTGGCGTTTTTTATATTAACTAATTCATTTTTCTCCAAACGTCTTACAATAATCTCATAATTTTCCTTCGGCAAACTCTGTAACATTAAAGCAGCAACGGTTTTGTCTGTAAAAGGCATGCCACGCCACCTTAGGACAACTGATGACACCAATTTTTTATTTTATCCATGTATTCTTTTACTGATACATCTTCTTTCTTCTTATACACACAAAGTTCTTCCAGGACTGTAACTAAGTGCACCATACCCATGTTGCAGTGCATCTTGTTATGATCCTGGGTGGCTCATAAAACTCTTAGGAAAGGTTAAGTTTAAGGTAAACAGGATAAGCTCAGATAATTAAAAGAATTGGTTGAAATGATTAATAAAGACTTTACTTGTTCTAAAGTTAGAAAAGTATACAATGGTATTCAATTAAAGTTAAGTCCAACGGAAGTGAAAGGGAAGGACTTAAGGAAGGTTGTTAGTTAAGAAGGAGCATCACATATAAAGGAAGGGAACTTGCCCCAGCCTCGCACCCGGACCCTCTGGCGGAAGCAGCCCAAGTCTGTTCTGAAGTTCGTAGTAGACGACGCCGGTACTGGTCGTTGACGTATATTTCACACTTCTCGCCCCACCATGTGACCATGACGAACTTTGCTACGATTGGTTCCCTTATTGCTTTGGAGGCGGGCTGTTTCAGTTTTTGTGTTGCTACCCTGAAATGATCTTCGATCAGCATCTTCGCTGTTGCCGGGCGTCTTGTGTGAATGCCCCGTCGACTTGCTGCAATAATTCTTAATCTGATGTTTTGATACTCAAGCAGTTTTGTGGCATCTTCGCACCATTATTCTGTTGTGTCTGCAATTGTTCTGGCTTGGCGTTAGTGAACTCTGTGGCGCCTTTTCTTCGGTTTTGCTTGGTTAGGAAGTTTGAATGGGACCAATCATAACAGTCCCCCCAAAGTGATTAAAAGGAGAGATGTCCCCATCTCTGAAGGGATAGTTGATAACTTAGTAGAGTAGAGACATATTTGCATGAAAAGTAGTGTATGTCTAGGTCAATGGTAGAAGAAGAATGTGTAGTGTTGATTAGAGATTTGAGAATGGCTCTGTAATTGTCATAGAATAGTTACACGTAATAAGTGTTATGGAGAATGGCATAAAAGAGATGTCGGTCACACTGATGGTTCGCCGCCGTCTGGTGGATTCTGTGCACATGTGGGGGGCTGGCAGTGAAGTTGCTGACCTGTGACATCGGGCTCCTCCGTCCGCTGTCTCATGCGAGGCATGGCTGAGGTTGTAGGAAGGGGTAGGGATGGTGAACGGATGTTGGATGTAAATTAATGTATACATACATTACCAGACACTTTTCGGTCATCGTACATAGGCCTCTTGTCAAATAAAATCCAATATAGACAGAATACTAGTTTACAACGAACATGAGTAAAAGTGACTAGACAAGCGTACTATTTGACTACCTTTACATTATACTGTTTCATATTGTAATGTTGAACAAACACTCTCACGAAAATACATACGGCCGTGAAAACCTGCTGCCCGACTTTGTACAATATAAAGTTTACAACCTTGGTGAGTTATTCAAAAAAATCACCAGAAGGCAGCTCTTGTGTGCACTGAGAACAGTCTCCTGCTGTGTTCGCACTAAGGTGCACACAACTACTCACAATGTAGTTTCATAACAAGTGTACAGAAGTGTACAAGCATCTCAATACATAATTCCTACTACAGCTATTAAAAAAAAACTATGACATGAATTACCCAACTAGTAGACCCCTTTTCATTGAAAATGAACTGATTGAAAGTATAAACACCATTTACGTGAACAAAAGTGTCCACACACTTCAGTACTTATCATAATGTACGGATCATTCCTTTATATATCCGAATAACCTTTTTAGGTCACTGTCACTGTGACTTGCTTCACTGATGCTTCTCAACCCAAGTATTGGATAGTCCACTTCTGACACATAACTGATGTACACAAAGTGACATCTGTATTAGACAATGCCTCACAAAGTACGTATCAAATTGTATATAAAAATGATGTTTCATACTATATTAACAATAATTTATTAATCTACTGCTACGCATTACTGTACATGTTACCTGTCTTGAAAACGAATTGTTGCTATATGCGTTAATGCCTTAAATCAGTGTTCTAATGATAATAAATTATATCTACTTATTCTATGGATGCACCCTGGAGAAACTTATGGAGACAATGCATCGTAGGAAAACTAAGTGGGAAATTGTTAAATGAGCCTATTATGTTTGATTAAATTTGTAATTTCATAGTATCTGAGTTTCTGCCGGCAGTTAAATAGGCACATTTAACTAATAGGATGTGCACATATAGGGGTGTGAGCTCTGTTTCTGTAGACAGACCTTCAGAATGCAACTGAAAATCTTTTACCACAGTGGCGCGGCAGTTTGCTTTACTTGAGAAGACGTTGGTAAGCGTGCAGTATCATGCCACCCACGGATGCGAGAGACGCACTGATATGACATCCAGTGTCCTTTTCAGCTTCCAACCGCAGCTCTACCGTGAGCGTCAGTTCACGCTAGTCCATTCTGGCAGTCGTAGGGTCGAGAGCTTCAGTGCTTACCGCACGAAGAGGAAGACATTATAATGGTAAACTGTTCCATTGCAGGCATCAGGCGACTCAATCTGGTTTCGGTGTCCTTGGTTCGACGTGGTGCTGTGCGTTATGCGTAATAGGAGAAAGGGAAGAGAATGAGATTGAAGAGGCAGTTAGGGAAGAGACAACTGGTAGACATATTCACTTCAGCAGTGGCTTATGTATTATGATTCGTGCGGGTCAACTGTGTTTGCCGTAAAATCTGTGCCATCTGATAAATTCGAAAATAGAGGAAAATACATGCCCCTATTAGTATTGCAATAACTGGCGTTATGATATAGGAATATTGTGGTAGTGTAATCATGGGCGTGAATACGTAATAGTACTCGTCGGGGAACTCAATTCTATCATGATTTAAAATGGTGTTGACTTGATCCAAATGGGAGTGAATGTGTCAGTCCATGTGTAACAAGTGGGATATGTTCGAAACATGTATACCGGTGTTTAGTTGGAGTTGTTCTGGTTGGAAATAAGTGTTGCGGAGCCAGTGAATTGGGATGCCAATATTTACTTGCGAGGTGTTCGTTGCTCGTGTCGCAAATGTGTGTTTGCTGAATAATCACGTTATGTGCCGTTCTTAATTCGCAGTGACATGGAAGAATTAATTATATTGTCCCTATGGACTCATGATTGAATTTGTGTATCATGCTATTTAAGCAGTCTATATATATATCGGTGACGGTATATTACTGATTAAAAACTGGTTCGGGAAAAATTCCAAGATTTTTAAAAGTGAGTCGTTAGTACATTGAAATTGGCATGCATCCATCTTTAATGGCTGTTGACGTACGAAAAACATTTATTTGAAACAGAGAATAGTTTTGGTTACCGGTCTTGCATGCGGGATGCGGTAAATGTGATCCGTGTGTTCTGTTGTGTGTTTTAATTCAACAATTTGTTGTGTCAGAAAATCAAGTTATATAGTTATTTCACTAGTGTGCAAATAACACGATCTATTACGAGATTGAAAGGGAGTCGGTATTAAGTGATAAACATGCCAATCTGATGTTTTCTGCAGAAGAGGTATTTTGATTTTAACAACAAATTGAGGACTGATGCTACATTCTATTAAGGGAAGCTGATAATACACAGTGTGATGTGTCGCCGATATTGCTAACTTCAATTTTGTGGATTCTAAATTTTTTTGTAAGTCGTGAAGATCTTTTAAAAACTTCTCTTCCGGAACGAGTTTAATCGGAAAGTGATTCGTTTTGCACTGCGTGATGTGTGTTAATATTCTCTGTTCCTGTATGAGGATATTTAGTAAGTGTAAAACAATGGAAAGTGTTAGTTGTTGCGTTAGTGCTAAAAGTTCCGTGTGAAATGAGGTGCCATGTTGTCTCAACGAAACTGTTATGTTGTTAATGGTGCCCGCAATTAAATGCAATCTACCATCAATTTGTGACGTTGTGTTTTGCACATTCTTTATGTCGTCTTTGATGGCCTCATTGTTTGTATGCACCGACTTTTGGATTGGATATTACGTATTGACATTCTGCATGATAATTTCGTCATTTGAATTAATTTTTCCAAGTGTTTATTGGTTAGTGTATTGCAACACCATGTAAACAAGTCGCCGACAAATTGGATACCTCAATGTTTGCGAATCTGCAGTTCCGTTTCAGCGTGGTATTCGGTTACCAGGTGTTGTTGGATATGGTCAATTGTGTGTGTTGGTGTTTTCGCATTTTTACATAAGTATGTAATGTTGAACTGGCACATGTGGTTCTCCCATGTTTGTGTTATGAAAGTTGGCTGTGGCGTTTGCAAGGGAATACTATAAATCACTGGTATGGATTCCTCGTATACGATGGCTTGGTGAACGTCATACCAGCAAATGCCTGAATAAATCCGGAAAATCGGGTAACTGCTGGAAGTGATGGAAATAGATATGCGGAGCAGATGTGGGAAAAATACACATAGCAACACAGTACTTGTCATGATGAGTAATCTTCTGCATACAACATTACATGTGAGTTCCTTTTATTATAAATTCTTTCATAACTTACTTGATAATTTCACATTTTTGTATGGGTGAGACTGTACGTTCTTTTACCTGGCGTGAGTATTTATCTGTCCGACAGCAGTGAGGGGTGTTACTTGTACGATTGCCCTAGGGGTTGCGGACAGAGGTGTGGTTCGCGCATTGTTTACTATTTGTGATTGGTGGTTGTGTAAATTTGAATCTGCTGGAGTGAACCGTCGAGTGTTTCTTAAATAAGCCGGTTTAATATGTTGTGTATTAACTGTATCCCTAAACTTTTTTCCACGCCATCTCATCTCTATGACTACCGTGTTTTTAGAGGGGACCTTGAGTATTTTATAGGGACCGATAAATTTAAATGGTAGACCTTTCCTCCATGCGTGGTTTTTCAGCCACACACATTGATTCTCTTTGTACTGTGAGGGATGAAACCTCTTATTAAAATATTTTGCTTGAACCCGTTGACCCTTACCGATATTCCTTACAGCTGTGGCTCGTACATTTTCTAAAGTCTGTACCCAGTTCGCGGTTCTTATGTTTGGTTTGTAAAGAACTACGTGTGAAGGTTTGCTCGCATTAACTCCGTGGATGAGATAAAATGGTGTGAACCCTGTCGTTGTATTAACGGTAGTGTTATAGTTGAATATAATCAATTCTAAATATTTGTCCCAATTCTGTTAGTCGGACTCCGCGTACATTGTTAGCTGTTGGCCAATGGCCTTGTTCATGGCCTCAGTTAAACTGTTAGCCTGCGGATTATAAGCCGTAGTGCAAAGTTTTTGGTTTTTAATTTGTCTAACAATTGTGAAATTACTTCATTTTCGAATGACGTGCCGCGATCAGATAATAAAATTTTTGGACATCCAAATCTAAGTACTATTGTTTTAATAAATTGTGCGCACGTCTTTGTATCTATGCTTTTGACTGGTGTAGCCATTACATAGCGTGTAGCATGTTCGGTCATAACTAAAATGTACTTATTACCAGCTTTCGTGGTCGGAAGGGGTCATTTGGCATCGATGGACCACATAGAAAATACAGGAGGTGGAATGGGCTGCAACTCTCCTGCTGGTTTAGTATTAGCTCTCTTAGCGCATTGGCAAGTCTCACACGTTTTAATATATTCCTTGACATCTTTTTGTATTGTTTCCCAAGTATATGTGTGATTTATTTTATCTATAGTCTTACGAACTCCAAAATGTCTGCCTCCGACTAACTCATCGTGATTGGCCATTATAATTTCTGGCACATAATGCTGTGGTACCACTATTAGATGACGTTCACCTGTTGGCATATGTAATTAATAATATATTTCCCTGTTAGCTGTTACCCCATACCTGCGAGATAAACGACGAATCGCTGGTGAAACACTACCAGGTTGTGCAAGAGCTTGTTTTAATTGTAAAATAAATGGGTCCTTATCTACTCTCCCTGAAATAGAGACGTGTTTGTCGGAATATGCTGAAGTGGGAATAAAAAAAGTTCACATTCTGGTTTAATTGATTCAGTCACATTTGTAATCACTGGAGTAAAGTGTATTTTCTCATGAATGGACTTTGTATACAATGCAACATTAGCGACGGGCCTATCATACTGAACATATTCACTTTGAGCATTTTCCTCTGACACTATGAATTTTGATTTGATAGTAAGTTGATACTGCGTGTAGTATTAATTGAACTGGGAGATTATGTAGTTCATTTTGAATTTTTATCTTATATATATTATCCTATCTATTTCCCGCGATACACCAAGTATGGTTATATTCTTCCCAAATTTGGAATATGAATCTCACGATTGTACTCTTGACCCTTTCAGTTTTTTCATTGCTAACCAATATCACTATTGATAGGGCCTCAAAAATATTATCTACATGCGGGGGAATATTAAGTAATGTATAACTTTTATTATTTATTCTTTTCTGGTAAATATTTTTGACGTCAGTGTGTGGTACACGAGATAAATAATCAGCAATGATATTATTTCGTTCCTTAACAATTTTAGTTTCAAATGAAAAGTCGCTTAAGGCAGTTGCAAATTTCTGGATACGGTGGTTGTGCTTAGCCATAGATGTGAAATATCTAAATGATGCGTGATCTGTTATGACTATACATTATCTCCCTTATAAATATTGCTGAAAGTATGTACAAAAATATTTAAACCCCTCATAGTTCCCTTTCTGTCGTCGACCAACTTCTCTCGTTTTGTGCCAGTGATTTTGACGCGTAAGCTATGATGCTATGCCACTCGTCAGGGCGCCAATTTAACTTGACCGCACTACAGTTATGCACCAATTAAACTTGATGCTATTCCCCACCTGTGGCACACAGAGTGGTTCGTAGGGTCGGAGTTAATTCCTCCAGGCATTGACTATAAGGTGCCTTGAAGGTTGAGGGTATTTCAATAATGTAGTCTTTTGGTGTTTCATTTTGAAGGATGGATATATTGTCTTGAGTTATAAAAAACATACAGAAACACTTCCGAGGTGTGGTACTGTAATTTGGCTACTCGTATTAACTGGGGTGATGTCATGGTGTAGGGGGGCTTCTCTGGACAGCGACTTGATACTTAACTCTGCTGTTGGCGCTGGTATGTGGTCGGCCATGGGTGAGCTCCGGCGATGTGGGTGGCCTTGGCAAAGGCCCGCATTTGCTGCTGTCTCACTAACTGCTCTACTGATGTACTGTTGTCGCCGGGGATCCGAAGTCCCCCAGCCGCACGCGGCGCAGCTGCTCTCTCTGTGCGATAATATGCAACTGTTCTGCTCGAAGGTCTACCGATTACACGGCCCCACTCTCCCCGCAAAGAGGCTTATATGCTCACTAGCCTCCCTCCCTAATTGTCGGCACATGTCGCCTTGTTGTGGCGAGGGGG
>NQII01000959.1:514456-533021 GCA_002778355.1 Clitarchus hookeri | reverse complement strand
AAAGAGGCTTATATGCTCTCCAGCTTCCCTCCCTAAGTGTCAGCACGTGTGCCACCTTGTTTGGGGCGAGGGGGCGGTGGTAGGAAACAGAACAATGCATTTCGAAAACGTGCCCTGGTTCCTGAAGGTTGGGGGTAGTGGTGATCTTGCCCCTTGAATTTACCATCTCAGCTTATTTTTCCGCGGTGCGTGTTTTCTGATTTCAGGTGAACTGCGTCTCCTATCTTGTGATATCTCGGCACTTACAAATTTTACTTGGCTTGCTAGGAGTGTAGGGGAGGAGGAGAAGTTGGGTTGGTAGGACTACGCACTATGCAGCAGGACACATGTAAGGCTTGGAAGCATGTGGCTGCCTCTGCTTGACCTTTCTCTGCGGTGATTACGATTGCCATGTGTCTCTCTAAGTCCCTACACTGGTTATGCTGAAGGGGGGAAAGGGGTGATGGGACAGCACCGCTCTAATACTCCTAATACATCACACGTAAATTCCCCCTCGTATGTTCGGCGCTGACACACTCTGTGCCAAAATCTCTGTTTCGGCATATAGTTGCCTCTGTAAGCTAACCTATTCTGTGTTCGGGCTCATCTCGTCTCTGGCCCGGGCTAGCCTCCACGTGTTTCACAGCTGTGACTTCCCCTCTCTATGTCTCTCTCCCTTCGCCGTCATCTTATCTGGCCGCCCCTTGTCGTGACTCTGGCGCGCACGGCCCTAAGTTTAAACAGGCATGGTCCTGCCTGTAAAAAGGGCCTAACACTCCGACTCTGTGGGTTACAAAACACAAGGAGTTTATTCTCAAAAAAACTGATGGACTTCTACCTGGGTTCTACTCCTGCCGTCGACTGTATGTTACAGTACAGTGTAACTCCTGGCTGCCTATTTGAACTCGCAAACTACAAAACATAGGGTGATACACTTCTTGAACTATTTAAACAAACACCTGGTACCACACACCTCGGACTCCGTACAGTGCTTACCAATGTTCTTGCAGGGTTACAAACCCATTTACAGGGTACAAATTACACAAAATTACCTACCATGATATATCCCGATCACTACACTTCTACCTTAATTGTTCTTCTGTGCTTCGGTTTCCTGGTAAGGCGGAAACATGCTTGATGTATGCAAACAAACAGGTGGCTTATGGCCGGTATATATTGCACAGCTGGCAATCTTTACATTATGGTGGCAGGTATTTATTTACTTTACGGTAAGGACAACTGCACAGGTCGTCAAAGACAACTCTTAACTACTAGGCTGGTAACTGTGTTCAATAGTTAATTCTAATGGTTGGCACTCCTGCCGCTTTTTGACAAACGGTCTGACGATAACACACAAAGCACACTGACTCATGGTACATTTTACTATTACGACTCGCAGGCCATTGAAAGAAAAAATAATAAAACTCTTATCTGTCTCTAAGCTGTTGTCGCGGCATTTGCCGTTAGGGCAAATGTAAACATACTCTCTCGGTAAAAAACATAAGAACACATTTTACTTTGGTTCCCTGCTGAAGGCATATATTGGGTACCTTGGAAATTAAATAAAATTACACTCAGGCACACTTGAGTGTGGCATCTACACATCTTTCGGCTGAAGGCCCGACTTCACATGTCAAACTGTAAACAGTTCTTGTCGCACTAGGTTGTTTGGCAGGTCGGGTAACCTGGCCTAGTTTTCGCAGCGGGGTGACATGGGTAATCACTTACCCACAGTCTGTTTCTGGCTGCAGGGCGGTGTCTTCTTGCACCTCGCACTGGGAACCTGGATGCGCCTCGGTATCTGCGGTGATGGTGGGAAGACTGAAATGGCCTTCCTCTCGTTCTGTTGACTCTGGACTGTTGCTTTGCAGGCTCGTCCTCAGTTTGTGGCTGCAGACTCCCGGCTTCGTTTCTTGGTCGGTGCACTTCGCTTCTCGCCTACTGTCTGTTCTACATCCGCTTTCTTCTCATACGTGCTCGTTTTTCCACTTTCCACTTCCGTCTTCGCTCTCGCCCGTCTGTCTGTTCTTCGCCCGCTTCTACTTCTCGCATGTTCTCCTTTCCACTCATCTTCCCGTGTGCTTGTACTTTGCTGGACGGTAATCGCGTCTTTGGCGGGCGTCTCTTGCACGCGGCCACATTTCTTATCGGTCCACCCTGTGTGAATGAATACTCGGGTGTATTATCTGAGATAGCGCGTGCGGAGCTTGGCGGCCTTGCATCTTTTATTGCTTGCAGTCACTATATTACCTCATTGGGTCACTGCCCCGTGACCTAGTGACCCACTGTGGTTCATTGGCCTTGCTACTCACATCTCTGAGAATTTGTGGCCCGATAAGCGCGTCTCACTGGCGCTCTGCTTACCTTCCTGGCTGCACAGTTTTTTTTCACCTGTCCGCCTGCCTATTTCTCCCGTCATTGACAGTGACCCTCCTTCAAGACACTGATGATCTAATTTTCTATCGCCCAGGACGGTATTTCATCCCTGACCACCTGGCCTATCCTAAGTCATTTCCCACTGTCCAGTGGAAATGACCTCGCGTTTTACCCTATGCATGACCGCTCCTCGCTCGCTACGTTCGTCGCTAATCTCTCCCTCGCTTCGTCTTCGCTCGTCGATCTCTCTTGCTTTCTCGTCCCACATAGGCTCTCGAAATTCTCGCCACTTTCACTATCGTTCATCCTGCAATGGGCTGTTGTGGCCTACTTCTCCGCTAACTGCTCCTCGCTAAACGTCCTTCATTCTCCCGCCTCGCTCTCTCTCGCTCGTCCTTGACAATTACTAGTTGGTCAGCCTAGTACACTTGCCCACTCTAGTGCGAATTGGTTGTTAGGCGCCAAAGGGTTTGAGACTCCCGTAAGTCTTTGGGTTCCTCCTTACTAGCTCGGTAACTTGGTATGGTTCAGCCTGACTAGTTCGGAAATCTGGTACGGGTGAGACACCTTTTCTCGGGTATACAGGTATAGTCTGGTTCTTGATACTGTCTCTACAGACTTATCTACGCCCCATGTTGGGAGCCAATTTAACTTGATGCTACGCCACTCGTCAGGGCGCCAATTTAACTTGACAGTACTACAGTTGTGCACCAATTAAACTTGATGCTATTCCCCACCTGTTGCACACAGAGTGGTTCGTTGGGTCGGAGTTAATTCCTCCAGGCATTGACTATAAGGTGCCTTGAAGGTTGAGGGTATTTCAATAATGTAGTCTTTTGGTGTTTCATTTTGAAGGATGGATATATTGTATCGAGTTATAAAAAACATACAGAAACACTTCCGAGGTGTGGTACTCTAATTTGGCTACTCGTATTAACTGGGGGTGACATCATGTTGCAGGCGGGCTTCTCTGGACAGCAACTTGATACTTAACTCTGCTTTTGGCGCTGGTATGTGGTCGGCCATGGGTGAGCTCCGGCGATGTGGGCGGCCTTGGCAAAGGCCCCCGTTTGCTGCCGTCTCACTAACTGCTCTACTGATGTATTGAGATACTGTTGTCGCCGGGGATCCGAAGTCCTCCAGCCGCACGCGGCGCAGCTGCTCTCTCTGCGCAGTAATATGCAACTGTTCTGCTCGAAGGTCTACTGATTACACAACCCCACTTTTCTCCCCACAGAGGCTTATATGCTCACTAGCCTCCCTCCCTAATTGCCGGCACGTGTCGCCTTGTTGGGGCGAGGGGGGCGGTGGTAGGAAACAGAAAAATGCATTTCAAAAACGTGCCCTGGTTCCTGAAGTTGNTCAAAAACGTGCCCTGGTTCCTAATGGTTAGAGGGGGGTGGGGGGGGGGCAGTGGTGATCTTGCCCCTTGAATTTACCATCTCGGCTTATTTTTCCGCGGTGCGCGTTTTCTGATTTCAGGCGAACTGCGTCTCCTATCTTGTGATATCTCGGCGCTTATAAATTTTACTTGGCTTGCTAGGAGTGTAGGGGAGGAGGGGAAGGTGGGTGGGTAGGACTATGCAGCAGGACACGTGTAAGACTTGGAAGTGCGTGTCTGCCTCTGCTTGACCTTTCTCTGAGGTGATTACAATTGCCATGTGTCTCTCTAAGTCCCTACACTAGTTATGCTGAAGGGGGGGAAGGGGTGGTGGTGGGACAGAGCCACTCTAATACTCCTAATACGTGACACGTCAGCTATAACAAACCGTCGACCCTGGTGGTCTTCCTGTAATAGTGCTCCGCCAACAGCTGTTTTGGACGCATCACAAACTAAGATGGTTTTCCTGTTATCTATAAAGGATGCTAGTACCGGAGGTGAAGTTATAACTTTCTTTAACTGTAAAAACGCGGACTGTTGTGGAATATCCCAGTAGAATTTTCTGTCTTTTTTTGTTAATTCCGTTAGAGGCTGCGCAATTTTCGAGTAGTCGCTAATAAATTTTCGTAAGTAAGAAGTGAGCCCCAGAAAGTATCGTAATTGTTTTACGTTTATGGGTGGCGGTATGTTAACTATTATTTCAATTTTTTCTGGATTTGGTGCTAGACCCTTGGGCGTTAGTTGATGCCCTAGTATCTTTATTTCCTAGGATGCAAATTTACATTTTCGAGGATTAAGTTTGACCCCAAATTCTCTCATGCGTACAAGTAGTTTTTCAAGATTACGAATGTGTTCATGAAAATAATTTCCTATTACAAATATATCGTCCGCATAACATATTACTGACTGCCATCTGAGGTCCCCTAATAGTGTGTCGAAAAATTCCTGAAAAAACTTTGGGGTGCTTTTCAATCCCATGGGTAATCTACAGTATTGAAACAATCCTATCTGGTCTATAGCAAACGCCATTTCATATCGACCTTCTGACTTAATGGGAATCACATAAAATCCGGAAAACATATCTAAACTAGCGATATACATCGCATTTTGGAGGATTTGCAAAATATCGTCGTTTGTGGCAGTGGATAATTTTGGTCTGGAATGAAATTATTAAGTCTCCAGAAATCAGTTACCATCCGTATGGTTCCGTCCTTTTTCGGTACGACTAGACACGGAGCGGCATAAGGACTTGTTGATTTTTCGATTATGTTAGCCTCTAACATCTCTTGGATTTGTATTTGAATAGCTTCTCTCCTTGAAGGGGCTATTCTGTACGGTTTGAAATGTACGGGTTTGGTGATTGTTAAATCAATTTGAATGTGATATTTTCGTGTTTCAGTTAATTCTGTAATCTTAAACGCGAATCTGGCTTTATATTTCTGTAATAGCGTTTGAATTTTCTCCTTTTCCTCTAGGTGTAAAGCTGGATTTATGTTTTCATACGGTAGTTGGTGGTCGTCAGGCTCTAAATTTTGCATTTGTTGGATTGTGTTGAAAAAGAAAACACTATTATCGTCGTCCAGATCAATAAACGGTACTGTAATGATTTTATCATGCGTATGTCTAAGTGTTGCGACTTTCGCATACAAATCTGGGATTAAACGGTGTTTCCGAATAAAGTCACACCCTATTATGGCGTCAGCTTGAAGGTTTTCAATGACTAGAAACTCATGTGTGTATGTGTGCCCTTCAATTTGGAAAGTTAGATTTATATAGTAGTGAGGGGATGGAAGTTCTTCCGTCGCTGCCATTATTTTAAAGGGTTGTGAGAGTGGTTTTAATTTAGGACTTCCTACCATGGTTGCGGCTATGCATGACTAGGAACACCCCGTATCAATTAAAGATAAAAATGTGTTGTCTTTTGTTTTAATGATGATTTTGGGTGTGGTGCCTACGTTCTCTGTGATTTTCATGATCGCTATGGGGACTGACTTTTTCGCCTTGTTGCTGGTCTTTTTTGTTGCTGTGTGGCAATTTTTCACACTCAACGTTGGTATATTATGTTCTCTAAATTTGCGGTGGTTTGCGTATCCCTGCTTACCTACAGTGCGTGAATTGTGTGGTTTAGTAACTGTATGTTTTCGTTGAAAACTTTGAAACCTACCACGCATGTCCGTTTGCCACTCTATACCTTTCTTGGGAAACATTGGGCATATGGCAGAACAATGTCCCTCGTAGAAACATAACACGCAGGTATGTGCGAATTCGTTCTGCGGCCCATATTTTACAGCTGCATATTGCCGTACTACTTTCTGCGCTGGACCTTGTTGTGTTACATTTTCTATGTGCTGCGGATAATTTTGTTTTGTGTTATGTATTTCCCTATTTGGAACATTATGAGGGGGGCACGGAGCCGGTTTACCGTCTGTTTTGTAAACATCTCTTCTTTTGTTAACTACATGGGGTACCTACTTTCGGCTGTTAGTTTGATACTGTGGCGAATATTGCCTTCTTTCAAATTCTATTGTAAACGGTTGTCATGGTCTGATAGCCCGGCTTGCATACCTGTCACCTATCAGTGTCTGTATGCAAGGCATCTGTTGCGGTCTGACCAAAAAACATGTTGCACTAGGCTTACAAAATTGACTCGTTATGTGCGCATATGTGTGCCTTGGCTTGTCCCCTTGTTTGGTCCCCTTGTTTGGGTTGAAGTGTGCAGGGTGTATAGGGGAAAACTACATCATGTACTCCTCGTTTTTTGAATTGTTAAATGTTCTTGCATAAGGCGTAGTATAAGGTCGATTCAGGAGTAGTTGGGGGCAATAGTATGGGTATGGCGGTTCTGAACTGTGGAACGGGTACAGTGGAACTTGAAACATGGAAGGCGCATTCATCGCGGGCGCACTGTATGTATGAAAAGTCTGGGTTTTCTGAAATTTGCTTCTCGTGTTTGCCGTTCTAGTTGAACTTTGTTTTGTTGGGCACTGGGTTTTTTGTCTACCCTAGTGTTATCTCAGGACACTGATAGTTTACTAATTTCTTCCTTCAGCTCCTTAATCTGAGTTGCCATGTAATTGTTAGAGTTGTGGGTATGTTTGTATAGATTTTGTCTATATGTGTGAACACCTGCCTCTATATGCCTGATATTGCAGATCATTTCTTGCAGCGTTGTATTGTTGAACTATCGATGGTGCTAAGGAATTCCAGAGAATTTCTATAATGTCCTCCTCTTGCATGTTGTTTTTAAACTTATTGGCGAGAAAAATGGTTTCCTGTACATGTATAGTTGCAGATTCATGAGGCTCCTGTCGTTTTTCGTACAACTTTCTTTTATTTTTTAGCGATGGTTTCTTCAGTCAAAAAAAACCTGGTCAGTTGACGCGTAACTCTTTCCCATGAAAGTGTGGCTCTGTTTGATTTACAATATTTTCATATACTCTTTTGGGTGAGCCTACAATATATATTTGCAATTGTTTAATTTTTGTTTCCTCATCCCACTGGTTGATGTTGGCCCCTATTTCAAATTGCTTAAAGAATTCGGAAATGTCTTCCTCCTGTGTACCATGAAATTTCTCTACTGGCACAGGCTGTTGTACTACAATGTTAAATTTAGGCATTTCCGCCATTTTTGTAAGCGGTTGAGTATTTGACGTACATGTGTCGATGGGTTGTGTGGATTGAGACTGGGCTGGTAGGCACGGTGTGTCTATATTCTGATAACTATTTTCGCCTATATTTTGACAAGGTAGTTCGTATTCGTCAGGATCCTTAGCCCCTAGAAACCCTTGGTTATCCGGTTGTGTGGACTGCAAACCCTTAAAGTACGATCTAGTACAGGGCCTATTACTGCCGTGTATAAGTTCCGGTTGTGTATTACTATTGACGATTGCCTCCGTATCCCTCGCTCTCGGGTTGGTTGTTACTATGTCTAAAAATTGTTTTAACGGAGATTGCCTTTTCGGAGAACTAGCCATTTAATAAGGTGGTACCATGTTGCATTGTATATGTAAGTCACGCCTTCCTCAAATATGATAATCAAGCCAAATAAGCAATTTATCTCCAAGCACATGCAATTACTAAACCCAACTACTGGTTAGTACAGGAAGTTTACTGCAGAAAATGGTAATAAATGAGTGATCCGAAGAGGGTGGGTGGGTNCTCGCTTCCTAGTCGATTGGTAGGGCTCTTAAGACGTCTCCATTATTTGTTACGAGCCTGGGTGGCTTATAAAACTCTTAGGAAAAGTTAAGTTTAAGGTAAACAGGATAAGCTCTGATAATTAAAAGAATTGGTTCAAATGATTAATAAAGACTTTACTTGATCTAAAGTTAGAAAAGTATTCAATGATATTCAATTAAAGTTAAGTCCAACGGAAGTGAACTTACCCCANTTCAATGATATTCAATTAAAGTTAAGTCCAACGGAAGTGAACTTACCCCAGCCTCGCACCCGGACCCTCTGGCAGAAGCAGCCCAAGGAACAGCCGCTGTCTGGTCTGAAGTTCGTAGTAGACGATGCCGGTCCTTGTCGTTGATGTCTATTTCACACTTCTGGCCCACCACGTGACCGTGACAAAATTTGCTCCAATTGGTTCCCTTATTGCTTTGGAGGCGGGCTGTTTCAGTTTTTGTGTTGCTACCCTGAAATGATCTTTGATCAGCATCTTCGCTGTTGCCGGGCGTCTTGTGTGAATGCCCCGTCGACTTGCTGCAATAATTCTTAATCTGATGTCTTGATACTCAAGCAGTTTTGTGGTGTCTTCGCGCCATTATTCTGTCATGTCTGCAATCGTTCTGGCTTGGCGTTAGTGAACTCTGTGGTGACTTTTCTTTGGTTTTGCTTGGTTAGGAAGTTTGAACGTGACCAATCATAACAATCTCCTTTGTCAGCTCCCACACTTCTCTCGCCATCATAAAATATGTGATGTCATTAAGAGATACATCGTCCACCACAGTTTTAATGAAGTACAAAGAATTTTTATTCTTATTTTGTTGCTTAGGAGCCGAAATACCTTCATGGTCCAGAAGATCTTCAGTAATAGTCTCTAATAAACTTCTTTGCCCCAAAGCAGCTTTCACCCGTTCACTCCAATGTGTGTAATTTGACTCTGTAAGGAGCAGCATAATGTGGCAATCTCTTCCACCCACCATGTTCTAAGCATAGCCTTTATTCGCTTCGCCAGGAAATTCAGCGAAACATTGAACACCTGTACACCGATTTTATTCACTCTAAAGCTTCTACTACTTGATCCGGCATCCTGGGCCTATAAACTGTTATTCAGTTTGTGCAGTTATGGGTGAGGTAAATTATAACACTAAAGTTTACTTTCCTCATTTTATTTTACAAACACAAGAGACAGCACCATTCGACATTACGACACACTATTTTTTAAACAGGATTATCTGTTAGCTGGGTTATGGAAAATAAGACGACCAGTCACATTAAAATATATTTACTCACTACAAGGCTGACAACACAACCAACATGGCACTGCAGCAAATAAATACTTAACTCGGAAGTCGAGAGTGGCAGAAAAAAAAAGTTTTTCTAGACCACAACCACAGTAATCAAAAGAGTGCCTGAAAAAACATGAAAGTTTTAAAGTTTTCGTGCCTTACTAACACAAATTAGTTTTCTTTGTTAAAACCAACACTTCCCCTTGAGGCATTAAAAATGTAAAATTTTAACTTACAAGCTAAGACTTACATCAACAAAACACTGAACTTATATATCCCAACAGAAGGTTCGGAATAAGTATGCCACAAAGATACAGATATCAGTTGAAACATAATCAAGAGTGATGTATTACTTGTAAAAGAAAAATGAAGAAAGTTCACAAGAAATACATACAAAATTCAAACAAACATTCGATTACAGTGCATCAGTTACAAAGAAAACAAAAAATTTTTACAATCTGTCAAAACATTACTTTGATCACGTTAAGAAACACACACAAGATTCAATTTCCTACACAGGTACTTGGTACAAGCACCAAGTCAACAAATCAGCAGGGCTTTCCCTACCCGAAACATGTTTTACTTGTACCTTCCCTTTTTCTGTCATGTCTTTCACAAAATAGTATTTAATGTCTAAGTGTTTAGTTCTTTACGACTCCTCCCAAGTTTAACTCATTGCAATAACAGCCTCATTGTCCAAGAAAATCACAGAAGGGGTAGGGGTGAAATAGTCTTGCCCCAACTCAGACATGAACTGTGATATCAATATGGTTTATTTTGTGGCCTCATAAATGGCATGATATTCGGCCACCACTGTTGAATCTGCTACACGGGTTTGTTTCTTGGAGACCCAAATAATTGGTACTCCTCCAAATGTTGCCAACACTCCAGTTATGGACTTCCTGTCATTTCTATCATTGGCTTGGTCTGCATCACAGTGAAATATTATACTACCAGTCCCTGGTTTGCCTCAAGTACATGAACACGTGCACAACATCCTGCCAGTCTCGCAGCATTGGGTTTTCACATTTCTGACTTGCCCTGCACACTGCAAAACTAATATCTGGTCTGGTTGTTTGCGACAGATGCAAGAGACTCCCAATTGCCTAACGATACAATTGTTTGTAAAAACTTTCATCACTATCTGTCCAATTGAAATGTACATAGCAACTGATCAATGTAGTGAGACTGGTTCAGTATTATGGAATCATTTTCTGAAAAAATATTCACAGAAAAGAAAGTAGTCATTTTGCCCATGGCTCTTACCTGGATGGTCTGAGACACACTTCATTAGTCACTCTACATTCTCCCGAATTCCAAATATTCCTAGATCGTCAACATAAACAAAAACCCAACTAAATCCTTATCTCTGTCTGTGTGTACACATGGGTCCTTCTTCAACCTTTGCAGATTCAAACTCCTCAGCATACTATCGAGGGTGTCATGCCATTCTATTCCACTCTGTTTCAAACCATAAATGCTTTTCAACAATTTGCATACCTTACCGTTTCCACCCTGTGTATAATATTGGTAGCAGTTCCATGTAGATTTCTTTGGTGAAGACTCCAAATATGCAACTAATGCATCCAGGTATTCTCTAACCCAACCCAACTGCACCGATAAAGCCAAAAGAATACGGGCCGTTTTCTTTTTCACAACTGGAGAGTAAGTCTCTGAAACGTCTATCCCTGGAACCTGTGAGAACCCACGAGCTACTAACCTGGCTTTGTACATATAAAAATTTCCATCGGAAATTGTTTTAAGCTTCAGGACCCATTTACATCCTAAAACATTCTTCCTCTTCAAGTTCTCAATTTCTTTGTCCATGGCCCATTTCTAATCCTGGGCATCATCACCACTCATTGCTAATCAAACAGTTCTTGATTCATGAAAACAAAACCTCACCAGACATAGTTATACATCCATAAGGGCAGAACGGGGCCTTGCGGTCTTTTGCTTATAATCTAGCAGACCTCCTAACCTGTAGCACTGGTTTCTCTTCCCATCCCAAGGATGGCTCATCGTCCCCTGACAAGGTTTCATGGGAATTTTCTTTATTGTCGTTTACCACTGGTTCAGTCTCATCCCTCACATGCCCATTCTCATTGGCCTCATCAATTTCCAGAATGCCCACATAACTATCTTCCAATCTACAACAGATTTTACACAGGTCTCCTTGTACATTTTGTATGGAAACTTATTCTCCTGAAAAACATGGTGAGGAATCTTAACCGTCTTTGTTTCAGTACATCACAAGCGGTATCCCTTGATGTTCACTTCATAGTCTATGAAAACACATTCCATGCCTTTCACATCAAACTTGTCTTTCCCCTTTCACATACATCCATGCTCTACATTCAAACACCTTCTATAATTCAAATGTACTCATATTGATTTTTTCACCACTCCATAGTTCCATGGGTATTTGGAAATCAATGGACCAAGAAGGGCTGATATTTCTTATAAAAGCTGCAGTATTTGCTGCCTCTGTCCAAAATTCTTTTGGTAACCCTGACTGTCAACATCCTCCTCAGTGCTGTGCCATCCCTGACTTCTGTATCATCATCCACAGTATAATCACCTACAGCATTTACAACATTCACAACACCACTTATTTTCCCCTCTGCATGCAAAATATACAAGACATAGGAAACAGGAGCCTTGAAGAGGATATCACTTTCATCACACCCTAGCGCTTCGTTTGCATTCATCTCCGTACAAACGCCCTCTATCGCCATTTTGCTCACAGAGAGCAGATTAAAATTGAACTTTAGGTACATACAACACATCAGACACAGTCAATGTCCACCCTCCACATTCATCAGTGATGTTTATCTCTACTGTAACACAGCCCTTAACTTCAGCAATAACCTTTCCCATTGTTACTTCACCCTGATATTTTCTCATGTCAAGAAACAATTCCCTTCTGTTACAGATATGGTCCATAGCAGCAGAATCTACAACCCAACCCACAATACCTTTCTTAGGTGAAACTAACTCACAAGTACTCACCAATGCCTTATGTTTGAATTTCCCCTCCTTTTCTTTACAACTTGCCCCTTTTGAAATTTTTTATTGTGCTTCCTCATTACAATCACTTGCCTAAATTACCATTTTTTGTGCACTTGAAACCTTTCACCTTATGGCAAAATTTAACAATGTGCCCCTACTTGCTGCAGCTAAAACACTTCCTGTCGGTGTGGGCGTCTGACAGCTTGTCGCTTCCTTGCGTAGATTTCTCCACATTCCTGTTCTTATGATGTTCGGTTTCCTCATTGTTTCGAAGTCTTTGTCTTGCACGGCCCTTGGACTGTTGAATACTAAGTTGGTAACAGCTCCCTCTTGCTGCAATTGCCATAACCTCATTCTCATCGCAGTCCTCATTGCCTTCTTCTATCAGTTTTGCCTTTACTAACTTAGAGGAAAAGTTTGGTTCCTTTCCCAACTCTTCTACAAGTGCTCCGTATTTGTCCCGTGGTAGTCCGAGGAGAATTAAGCCATCAATCTGTTTATCGGCGTAATTCCATCCTACCGATTTTACCTTCTGATACTGTGTTTGTAAACAAGCAACATACTTATGTAGTAGTTCTCCTTCGCCCTTTACTATTAAAAACATTGCTTTTAATGATCTCGGTCCTTGAAAAAAAACTGACATTCGTGTGGATATCAGCCAGTATTTGCGACACATAATTAGCCAACAAACATTCTGCAATGTCATTTAAGTATGTATCAGACACAATTTTATACAAGAAAGTCAATGCCTTCCTGTTAACCCTTCCCTGATCAGAATTCATAAGTGGTACAAGTCCGGGCGCTATGGCATTCTACCAAATTATTTGGATTAATTTTGCCTTCACCCATAACTTCCAGGAGAAAATTTTTTTTTAATCCAGCCTGGGGATGTTACTTCTATATTCAGTTGCGTCATGTGCAGCCATCTTAACTCACGGCACGTGCCGACCATCTTCACTTATGTTCACTATCACAATCTCAACACCTCATTGGTTCATTTACTGCTCACATAAACGTCCTGGGCCCATAACCTGTTAGCTGGATTATGGAAAATAAGACGACCAGTCACATTAAAATAGACTTACTCACTACAAGACTGACAACACAAACACATGGCGCTGCAGCAAATAACTACTGAAGTCGGAAGTGGCAGAAGAAAAGCTTTGCTAGACCACAACCACAGTAGTGAAAACAGTGCCTGACAAAACAAGAAACCAACATTGTCAACATGTTTCATTCTCTCAACACTTATTTAGTGAGTTCTGACTGCTGATAGAGTTAAATAAAATTGAGGGAACAAGGTAGACTTCCAAGTTTTTTTGTAAGGATAAATGTTTCAAATCGGAAATTACTTACGTATACTGTATGTATTTTTGAAACATTAAACTTTCTTCCTTGATTTCTGGATAATTTTACTCTTGACAATCCACAGCAAACATAAAAAGAACTAAATGAAAACAGAAGTTTCATTATGCAATATCTAAGACAAACAAAACCGGGGATTTAAATCAAGTGAGTAAAACAAAATCAGTATGGTTTAAATAATTTTTTTATAATTATGACAGGCTGCTATGAAATTATTATTACTTAAAGCAGCAAATTCTGATTTTTTCCTTATTTTCTTTGGGTACAAAAACCTTTTTGTGTAACATCATGCATTTATCAATAATGTAGTAAGTTACAAATTTTGTTCAACAAATTTATGTTTATTACATATATAAAAGTATTTTAGAAATATACTGCTACTGTTGGTTAGGTGGTAATGAAATCAACTGCTAGTGATATCCTTTAAAAATCTTTTCACTTTAATTTATTTAATTTCTTTATAATATCCTCAAATAAAGCAGCATGTAACCAGTAGGGGAATTTTTAGTCACAATGTTTGGGAGTCTTATAGCAATTGCCATCTGGCTGCCGTAAGGTATTCACAGAAGCCAAATATTTTTGTGATTAAATGTACAAAATAAAAACTTACATAAAAAATTACAGGTATCAAAACTATAGGTACTCTGACAATATGTATAAATCTTACTAGCATGCAACATAATTTTGTTTCACAACCAATAAGAGTAAAAAAGTTTTTTTTTAACTATGGTTGAAACACAGATGAGTATACACTGAAAACAATATGATTTACATCATAAATTACATGCACTTAACTAATGTGAATTACTTTCAATGAGGAAGGAAACCACTTGCAGATGACTATTGGCTTGCATGGTTCAAATAGTTTCCAGTCAGTTCTTGCAGCTGAAAATGAAACAAAAAAATAAGAATTGAATGAATAAATAAATAAACTGAAAACAAAAATTACAAAAAATATTGAATACATGAATTTCTGTAACACTGGCATTAAATCATTCTTGTTCATTTATATTATACAACATTATCAGAACAATCCAGCTCTCAAATCATGTCATCTCCATTTCAGAAATATTACAAATATTAATTTTAATTCAGTTGTAAATGTTTTCCTGCTTTAATGGTTTGAACTATGTCAACATTATTTAATGATCAATTCAGCAATGGTAATGTTTAAGGACAGAAAAAATCACAGAATAGCCTACAACAAAATTTTCAACTGATATAAAACATACTTTTATATGAATTTTGTAAGGCTCCTTGTATGGCTTACTCTTGCCCTTTGCATGAACTTAAATTTACTTACATGTTCATTACTTATCTTGCATGTACCATTTTTATATCACTGCAGGAAAACTACAATTAAATTATTTTTCTTCTATGTTATAGACTACATTGAAACAAGTCGGATTATAATTTATTACCAAGAACTATGAAATATCTCGCAGTTTTAAGTTACGTAAATGTTAATTTTTTTTAATATCTCATTTCTGGAATTATTGTTGTTGCCTCCTCTCTTCCCCAATAGGAATCAATATTGTGTGTGCACAGGTCTCTTACATGTTTATTTGAATATTTTATGACACCAGATTTAGTCTGCAACCACTACTAATGGAATGGGTGTAATTCATGAGGAGGGGGAGGGGCAGCTAGGAGATTCTTAGCACCCACTAAAATACTATGTAACCCCACACAAAATTCAAGCATTCGGATAAAATTGTATCTGTTACTATAAACTGTGTATAGAACAACCATCAAGTTTATTAAATGAGGACATTGCATGCCTAGATGCTCTAATGAGTTTCTCCAGCCACTGTTCCATTTTGCTTGCATCTAAGTACAATTCCACAGTGGTGTTAAAGTGAATCTGTGCATGACAGATGGGAGCAACCTTAGATGCAGGAGAGTTCGGTCTATGGTGGATCCGGCTCGTTCTAGGAAAATCTGGGACGAGTAGCCATTGTTTACTCGTCGCCAGACCACTGTGATGATGTGCATGCAAACATTTATTCTATCTCACATGCAGCTGAATGCGTTGTTTGTTCATATCACATTTGAACATGTTGACAGTGAATATTTGTTTAATATGATGGTGACAAACATTATTTAATGATCAGTCAAATGGTCTCTATCTGTAATTGTCATTATATATACAATCCTTTTTTTCTGGGCATGTATTTAAGTAAAAAAAGGAAAGTGATACACAGTGAATGATGCTAGATCATCAGTAATGTTATACACCAGAAAAAAACAATTGTTAGTGATTACAATGGCTATTATGTTGATAACTCAGAAGGCAAGATTTTGTTGCTGCTAAAAAACTGTGGTGCACCAACATATAGTTTTACAAGTACTAAATCTATTTTGTTTATTGCCAAGTATATTATGGTTAATTTTGTAGTAATAACAATATATTATTACAACAGGATATCAACACATGCACAATCAAGTTGGCTGTTTTTTCTTACAGCCGACCACGCCACCATATTTGTTAGTGTTGTGGACAGATTCACAAGAGAAATTGTTAAGAGGCAGGGGATGGAATACATGACCCTTTTATTCCAAGGTGAGTAAATGTTTACATTACTTCGAAAAATTGAGCAGCAGAGGACAGCGACATTTATATTTTGTGTGTCACTGTCTGAACCGAGTTTTGTAGATAGTCATGAAGTGTTAAAAAAATAATTTTTTCTTGAGTATGTTGTTACTTTTGTTAACATATATGCATAGAACTGCATTATTTTGACTGCGTAATCTCTAAATTAAGCAGCATAAATAACTGGTGATGTACACCTCTCATAGTACTTAATTTTAAAAAGTATGCATATCCTGTACCTATAATATACTCTTTGTGATGATGTAGAATCTAGAATAAATGATTTGGCTTTGCAGAATAGTGTAAACTTCTTAGCTTGCCCAGATAGGTGACGTCTCTTCGCCTCTTGCCTAAGTGCATTCCTTCCATAGAACTTCCTATTAGTCAAGTATAGTACACAGTCGAATCACATTATTATGACCACCTGCTAGAAGTGCCATTTCCAGTGCACAGCCAATGACGTGGGCTGGTGAAGCAGGTATATAATGTGACAGACAGGCTGGCTGTACACAGTGCGCTTCCTGCTGTCATGGGTAAGGAAAACGATTTAACCAAGTTGCAAAAAGGGATGATCATCGACTTTTGGGCCAAGGGGGGCATCATTCCGGAAACAGCGATGTTTGTGAACTGTTCATGTACCTCTGTGGTATAGGTGTATTGTGAGTGGATGGATGGCACCATTGGGAATAACTGTCGTAGAAACTGCAGAGCTCCACACTCCATTGATTTCCGAGGTGAATGCTGATTACGATGGTTAGTGAAGGCCAACTGACAGGCTACAGTGGAACAGCTCACCGTCCAAATGAACCAGGGGGCATCCAGACATGTGTCTACTGCAATAGTTCAGCGAACCCTTCACTCGATCGCTACTTAGAAAATGCTGGGCACAGAACAAAATCCATATGGCATCCACCTGTACCGGTACAATCCTTTATGTGCATTAACTGTCAGTATCTCGCGTACTTCATTCCCCTTGTAACAGTCATATTCCAGAAAGAGTGTTAACTTATTAGTTTAATATAAATATTAATGTTTTATTTGGCTGTGTTTTGATTCTGATCTTTTGTTTATTTCATTTCACCCCAGGTTGAGTAGCCTATATGCTTATATTTTTATTAAAATAATTTAATTTGCATTAATTGTAGTATAATTATGTTTCTTAAACTACCCAAGTGTATAAAAACATGTTTTTGTGTTTTTTTTTTTTTTTTCCATGCAGTGTAGTGTTCTCCTTGTATTTCCCCAAGGAGCAGTAGTTTTCATATGTTCTTAGGCGGCAATCTTGTATCTATTTGTGTTAGTATGTTTTCTCATTATGCTCAGTTATCTGTGACTTGGGCACGGAATTCCAATTCCTTTTTCTTGTAAAAGAGAAGCTTTGGGGACTTTGTCATGTTCGGCTTAGCCTAAGTTTAGGGCGATGGAGCACTGAAATGTCGTACGGCTGAATCATCATAATGTAGGTTCAGTACCACAAATTTTATAAATTGTTTGCTGGCGGGGTTGTAAACTGAAGAGATCCCCAAACGCTGCATTTTTAATCTAAATTGATAAAGTAATTTTGGAGTGCTATGAAATTTGTCTCCAGGCTACAGCAACGATGGCATTATCATGGTAACACCTTCCTTGCCTAACCATCTGCCGCATATTTGTGTGTATGATTTACATTTTCGTGTAATAAACTACAAATTTTCAACAAAATTTTAAAAGTTTTTGCATTTTATTGGTGATTAGTTGGACCCAGGAGTCCATTAGTTTCATGCCAATATCAGAACTGAGCTATGCTGGACGTAAAATTTTGGATTTTTTTTTAAAGAATTTATTTTAACGTCGGCGATCACGTATTTGTGAGATTTTGTTGATAAGACCTGACATTGGATCATTTTTAAAGGGTCAACTCAATTAAGTATTGCTATTATAGATGAAAAATGTCCCTCATAAATTATTTGAATATTAAATTTGAATCTAATAGTAAATTAACGGGCAGCATTACACTTTTTTTTAATTTTCAGTAATCAGTAAATATTATGCTTTATTTCCTTGTCTGTGTGTATGTTCTGATATTCTTTCAGCAAATCACGCAGATGGTGTTGTCCTTTCGGACAGTAAGAATTTGTATGTGTCGGCCGTATTTTTGTTCCCTCCCCACCTCTTGCCATATTCGCAACTCACTTTCTTTCTCCTTGCACATAGGAAAATATTTGTAGTCCTTTACAGTTCACTTTGGTGCTTACACTTTAACTCCATTTGTTAGTACACTGAAGAGCCAAAAAAACTGGTACACCTGCCTAATATCGTGTAGGGTTCCCCCCTGCACGCAGAAGTGCCGCAAGACGATGTGGCATGGACTCAACTAATGTCTGAAGGTATGCAGGAGGCAATTCACACCATGAATCCTGCAGG